>CM068841.1:42560153-42665153 GCA_028554795.2 Sinohyriopsis cumingii | reverse complement strand
TCACAGAATCGGGATTTGTTTTGGTACTTTTCTATTTTGAGCATTCGCAAATGTTTAATGTTTTCGTGTCCTTGATATTTATAAATGGGGCAAACTTGCTTAAATCTTCAGTCTCGCAAAACGTCCCACTGAAGAAGCTCGAGTATAGGATTGTTTTATTCCCGCTGGATTGAATGAATTAAATATACTAACATGGATTTACTTCTAACTCAGAATGGCTTTGACGTGTCTATTGTCAAAAATCAAAAACTTTTTGGTATCTACATTGATTAACATCTCAGCTGGAATGCACAAATCAATCACCTATGTGCAGTGGTAGTCAAAAGAATAACTCTTAAAATTGCTTTCGAGATTTCTACCTCCCCAATCACTTGAACTTTATTTTTCGAGTTATATGCTACCACTGATAGACTACAGCTGTACCATATGGGGAAACACATCAAAAATTATAATCAGTCCAGAATTGATAGACTCCAGATAAGGGCAGCCAGAATAATACTGAAACACCCTATAATGACTCCCTCTAGTGTTTTGTTTTTCACGTCTAGAATGGCTACCCAAACATAAACGTATTCTTTGTTTTAAAGGAATCAAAACATATAAGTCTTTAAACGATCTTTCTCAGGATTATATCTCTAACATAATTGAACTAAGATCACCAAAATACTGAGCGTAATATCCGATCCACGACTAATAACGATCTCCAGATTCAGTGGTGGAAAACCAATCATTAGAAAAGCTCATTGACTGTATCGGCACCTACTCTCTGGAATTCCTTGACACTAAGGATACGTATTTCTAAGTCCATCGCTTCTTTTAAATTATCATTACATTAAATTCTTTCTTGACCAATTGAAATGACACAGTAAAGCTTCTGAATAGAAAACTTTATCATTGAATCCAAAATTAACATGTCTATTTCTTATTCGATGTATGTAATACGTACGACTTAAGCTGAAATATATGTACATGTGTATAGAATATTATTGTTCATATGTGTATATGTTTCCCAGTATAGTCACACATATTCAGTGATGTTGAAAAATTATGAATAAATGACGCTTGACTATGTGTAAGATCTTGCATTTTTTTTTTAACATAGCCAATTACAAAAGAATGTAGGACCATATGGCGGATGGTCAGTCATGACCAAATGTGTTATTGTTGTTAAAGTTTAGTCATTATTATTATTATTATTATTATTATTATTATTATTATTATTATTATTATTATTATTATTATAAATGAATGAATGAATGATGAATGAATGAATGAATGAATGAATGAATGAATGAATGAATGAATGAATGAATGAATGAATGAATGTAAAAACTATAAAACATACGTAATAAAACAGTCATATATGTTATTTGATTTTAAACAATTACGTATCATGTCTCTTCGTAGCAATTTTTATCGCCCTAGTGACAAGAGGATTTATATTTTTCGTATACTATATTCTCTGACATGATAAACAAACTATTCATATTTTAGCGGAAAATATATTATGGCCATTTTCACAGATTTATTCCAATGATATACTAGTGTTGAACTCAACTGAGGTTGTTTAACAAGGTCATATTCAAGGCTACGATATAGCTGTACAGTAACATTGATTATACTTCTATAATTATTACTGCATTTCCTCTCACTTTGTCTCGTCTCAGTTCTGTGTGTTGGATGAAAATTGAAACCTCTAAAACGTTTCTACTACTGCTACTACTGATGATGATGATAATAATAATAATGATGATAATAATAATGAGATGAAGAAGAAGAATGTGTGCGTGCGCGCGCGCGCGCGCGCGCGCGTGTGTGTGTGTGTGTGTGTGTGTGTGTGTGATATTTGGATTTTTAACGTAGGCCTGTTGCATCATGTCCCACCCAGGCACATTATCCTGACACAAGGCCAATCAGTCCCAACACTAACTTTTTAATGCTGAACGCATAGCGAGCGGCTGTTAGTGCCATTTTAATAAGTCTTTAGTATGACTCGGCCGGGGTTCGACCTCCCGCATCCGAGACGGACGCTCTAACCACTGGTCCACCGTAGTGGTAAATGATAATAATAATAATAATAATAATAATAATACGAAAAAAGCATAGGAACAATACATGTTAACCTTGAAAAAGGAATATAAATTTAAATTAGACAATTTTCATTTTTTTAATATTTAGATGATTAAAATAAAAACGCCCACTCAAAAATGTGCCTCCTTTACAATGTTAACGCGACGTATTGAAACTGAAACTAATGTCTGAAATTTCGAGAGACTAAAAGTGTTCAATTCAAGACGTTCCTTATGTCATTTTAAAAATAATGTGTGTTCAAAGAATTACACAGATTAAGTCATGTGGTTATATGTAAGATGTACATTTGTTTGAAACGTTGCCATTTTGGTAATTGTTTGATTTTTTAAAAAAAATATACCTCCAGTAATATATGTAATAATTCGTAGTGTTATTTTTGGTTTCCTATAAATTATTTGCTTCATTCTCCAATTATTAAAATGCCCTTTAGATTATCAATTATGTGGGTTGAAAATATATGTTCTTTTATAATAAAAAAAGGATGTCTTGGAAAGTATGCTGCAGTCTAAGACATTTTTAATAATATGGAACCTTTATAAATTTAGGCTTAATAAACTGAGTCTATGTCATTATTTATCCGCATTTGGTAATGTGGTCAATTGAGAAGAGAAAAAAGATGTTTTTAT
This sequence comes from Sinohyriopsis cumingii, assembly GCA_028554795.2. Classification (NCBI taxonomy): domain Eukaryota; kingdom Metazoa; phylum Mollusca; class Bivalvia; order Unionida; family Unionidae; genus Sinohyriopsis; species Sinohyriopsis cumingii. The sequence goes on along the minus strand of CM068841.1, from coordinate 42,662,436 downwards.
TACAGTCACTAAAACAAAGTGCATTGATTGCCTTAATTGGGTGAGATAGTCGAATGATCGTGAGAAAAGTAAATAGTCATGGAGAATATAAGTTTATCATTTTGATGTATCAAAAAGATTTATTGTCATTTTAAAATTTATAACTAAATAACGGTGTTCTTGTAATGTACGAAATACATCTCAGCACAGAACATTAATATATGAAATATTTCATTCTAGGAGAAGCAAATGTCATGTATGCAATAAATTTTGTCAGAGACTCTACATTTATTACAATGATGGATTACCACATTAAACATGTGTCATACACTGTATATATATAATTTAGTTGTGCCAAATATGGTCCTTTCATAATCTAGAAAATATTATGAGATTTTTCTTTTCTCAATTAGAACAAAAGTTTGCAAACGAATAAAGTGCCTATTTAGAACGAGATTTTAAAAACTATATCTTTGGAGTGGCATCGATAAAATGGCACAATAGTTACCGCATACAACATTTGGTTGTATACGTTTTGAAATATAACGTAGTCCAGTTATAAAGCAAAACCTCTTTTCTTGCAATATAATTTGTCTCCTGTTCTGTTATAACAATGTTCATTAACATTTATAACAAATTATATTAACTGCTATAATAATGTTTATTAACTCTTATAACAATGTTTATTAACTCTTTTAACAATGTTATTAACTCTTACAACAATGTTTATTAACTGTTATAACAATGTTTATTAACTGTTATAACAATGTTTATTAACTGTTATAACAATGTTTATTAACTCTTATAACAATGTTCATTGATTCTTATAACAATGTTTATTAACTGCTATCAAAATGTTCATTAACTGTAATAACAATGTTCAATAACAATTCATTTTATTTCCAATCTCAGTATAGTATGATATTCAAATAAATAGACATGTATAATTGTTATATTTGATACAGAAATGAGCAACTATTTTTACAGCGAAAAAGAAATAGAAAAAACATGACTGCATTTTACGTTTAGCTAAGAACGGGTATTTTAAAGCGTTGCATGTTGTCTGATCCCAATAAAAATAAACGTAGCAAATTAATAAATAAGTAAAAGGTAGCACATTCTGACATTTTTATTTCTTGGTTTTTCGTGCCATGCGCTTTTATTATTACGTATACCTTTCTCTTTGTTTAATACTTTCTTTGAGAACTAATTATCACAACTAGTAATGTTATTATCCGAAGTTGTAATTGTTACACTCATCCAACAAAGAATACTGCCATTTAAGAAACGAAAATATATTAACACAGATTTAGCGAAAGAATAGTGGATATTTAAATAGCGGTGAAGTAATTAAAAAATGCAAGAAATAATAGGAAATTCAAATATGATGACATTACCTATAAAATAAGCCATTAATACGCTAGTTCAGAGCCATGAAACTGATCATATTGTTTTCGTAATTTGCATTTGTCACACCGCTTCACACACACACAAACATGAACGTGATATACAAAATAACAATTATAAAATAACGATATTAAGGATGTAAGGCGCCATAGACAAACGGTAAAAGTCAAGATTTTAATCCCATTTTGCCACATTTTAGAAGATTATTTTTTAGTGTGCGGAAAGAGAAAATGAAAAAAGAAAAATTAAAAAAAATTAACGAAACCCATTTATACAATAATTAATGATTTAGCATTTGGTCACTAAATTCGCGTTAAAAATGTCTATTCAATTCATATATCAACATAAACGTAATGGAAGCTTTGGACATTGTTTTTTTTAAAGCTTTTTCGATCTTGAAAAGAAAGTTAGTATTTTTTTGTTCTCACCTAAAAATATACATTTGGGTCAAATTTTAAAGTTTTCAAACCTTAGATTATGAACAAAATAGAAATTTAACAGTTAAATAAAACAGACATTATCCAGTTAGACTTTTTAACGTGCTAGCCGTTCAGAAAAAAATACATATTTTCGTAATAGCTTATTGAAGCATTTCATTCTAGACGATTAATATATATTCGTTTAATACATGATTTGATAAGAATTGATTCACCGTGTTCCTTCATTTTGATATAATCTTTTTACAACAGGATTTCGCCTTCTCATACTTATGTTCATTCCAAATATTTGTCATTTCAATATATATGATCTTCACATAAGTCATCCTCACCTACCTTGCTGTGATTTCTGAGTGAAATAAAATGTTGAATACATCAAAGGATATAAGATCGAGGCATACGCGACAAAATAATGGATTCATTTACCAGCATGTGTTCGATTTTATGTCAGATTTTTAGTCATATTCCTGAGAACTCACAGTTTGTCAAAGGAAGCAAAATGTCGGTTATTTCCGACCTATGTGCGTAACAATATGACAGACTTGAGGAAAATGATTAAATCTGTCGGTTGCGTCAATTGATGTCTAAGACGATCTTTCGACAGTATTTTTCCCCCAGACAGAACAAGGAAATTTTGTGATGTCTTCAAAATCTGAGAAGCGACCCTGGCTCTGATGTTAATATAATCTTCCTCAACAAGGTTATAAGACGTGTTGAAAAAGGATTATCGGTGTCATTTTTTAATATATGCAAACTATTTGTTGATTTATCTTAAAAATTAAATCATTTGCGCGTGTCTGTCCAAATGTTTTGTTTCTGATCAACGGTTTGTTTTGTTTATTATATGAAAATATTCCATATGTTTGATATCTTTATATATTTGTTGTTACTGATACAAGTAAATTGTTCTATAGTGTTATCATTTTACTGATTTATTATAAAACAAACGAAAACTAACTACTACTTTTTCTAAAAGAGATTTGTTCATCATGTACCATTCCTTTTACTACATATGTCCATTATGTACCATTGTTTGTACTGCATATGTCCATTATGTACCATTCTTTTTACTGATGTCCATTATGTACCATTCCTTTTACTACGTATGTCCATTATGTACCATTCTTTGTACTGCATATCCATTATGTACCATTCTTTGTAGTGCATATGTCCATTATGTACCATTCTTTGTACTGCATATGTCCATTATGTACCATTCCTTTTACTACGTATGTCCATTATGTACCATTATGTTCTTTTTACTACATATGTCGATTATGTGCCATTCTTTGTACTGCATATGTCCATTATGTGCCATTCCGTTTACTGATATCCATTATATACCATTTCGTTTACTGCATATGTCCATTATGTACCATTACGTTTACTGCATATGTTCATTATGTACCATTCCGTTTACTGATATCCATTATGTACCATTCCGTTTACTGATATCCATTATGTACCATTCCGTTTACTGATGTCCATTATGTACCATTCCTTTTACTACGTATGTCCATTATGTACCATTCTTTGTACTGCCTATGTTCATTATATTCCATTCTTTTTACTGCATCTGTTCATTATGTGTCATTCCGTTTACTGATGTACATTATGTACCATTTCATTTACTGCGTATGTCCATTAGGTACAATTCCTTTTACTGCATTTGTCCATTATATACCAATCAGTTTAATGCATGTGTTCATTAGGTACCATTCCGTTGGCTGCACATGTTCATTATGTACCATTCCGTTTACTGCATGTGTTCGTTATGTACCATTCCGTTTACTGCGTGTTTCATTAGGTACCATTCCGTTTACTGCATGTTTCATTAGGTACCATTCCGTCTACTGCATGTTTCATTAGGTACCATTCCGTCTACTGCATGTTTCATTAGGTACCATTCCGTTTACTGCATGTTTCATTATGTACCATTCCGTTTACTGCATGTGTTCATTATGTACCATTCCGTTTACTGCGTGTTTCATTAGGTACCATTCCGTCTACTGCATGTGTTCATTCGGTACCATTCTGTTTACTGCATATGTTCATTAGGTACCATTCCGTCTACTGCATATGTTCATTAGGTACCATTCCGTCTACTGCATATGTTCATTAGGTACCATTCCGTCTACTGCATGTGTTCATTAGGTACCATTCCGTCTACTGCATGTTTCATTAGGTACCATTCCGTTTACTGCATGTTTCATTAGGTACCATTCCGTCTACTGCATGTTTCATTAGGTACCATTCCGTCTACTGCATGTTTCATTAGGTACCATTCCGTCTACTGCATGTTTCATTAGGTACCATTCCGTCTACTGCATGTTTCATTAGGTACCATTCCGTCTACTGCATGTTTCATTAGGTACCATTCCGTCTACTGCATGTTTCATTAGGTACCATTCCGTTTACTGCATGTGTTCATTAGGTACCATTCCGTTTACTGCATGTTTCATTAGGTACCATTCCGTTTACTGCATGTTTCATTAGGTACCATTCCGTTTACTGCATGTGTTCAATAAGTATCATACGTTTAGTGCCTATTTTCATTAAGTAACATGCCGTTGAATCGCTTATCATATTCATTTTTACATATTTAGTCGTTTATCGTAGCCATTTTTACAAGTTTAGTCATTTATGATAGTCATTTTTACACGTTTAGTTGTTTCTCATAGTCATTTTTACACGTTTATTCGTTTATCATAGTCATGTTTACACGTTTAGTCTTTTATCATAGTCATTTTTACACGTTTAGTCGTTTATCATAGTCATTTTTACACGTTTAGTCTTTTATCATAGTCATTTTTACACGTTTAGTCGTTTATCATAGTCATTTTTACACGTTTAGTCCTTTATCAAAATCATTTTTACACTAAGCAACTCTTTACTATGTATTTTAAATACCTACAAATAACTAGTATTGCCAGAATGTATTAATTAGCCTTTGAATTCATTAATGCCCAAACTTAAAAAGAATGTTTATTGTTGGGAGCGAAGAGGACTAGAAAAAATCAATTCAAAGGTGCATGCTGCCAAATAGTATGAAATGTAGTTCCTGCTCTTTTACCAAACTCTTACTGTGTACCGAATAAGGCATTTAAATTCTACAGTTTAATTACTTTGGTTTATCATGGGTCGAGCTAGTTTATGTCAATCAATTAACAACACGTACAGTAATTCAGTTTTTACAGCTCAGGTTAAAAACTAAGCAAATTAACTGCTGCGGCTCTATGTCTACGTCTTCATAGTTTAGACACGCATGTTTAATACTAACGAGCTATAGACCTTTGTTTGTAAATAATTGATGTAACAGAGAACATGTAGCTTTTGTTATTTAATTTACAGACGCATTTATGCACATCGTGTCAATGTGTGTAACTTAAGACCAACACGTGTCATTTGAATTTAATTAAGTTTTAGTAAGATATTACAATATATACACAATTTACCGGTAAAAGTTTATCTCGACTGAGGAAAGTAAAGAAAAATAATGTTTAGTTGGTTTGGGACAAAAGAATACGCGCAACTAAAACATATAAGGAATAGCTAGACTAACTAGCCTATGACCTCTTAAATTAAAAATCCGTACTTCTATTTTGCTTTGAATTTGATGGATTTACATTTAGTTAATGAAAACCTTCCGCCTTCACTGTTAGATATTCTTAATATCTTTTCTTTATAGATCTGATGCATGTTTTTGTTGATAGTGAGAAATTTAAAGGCAATATAAGTTCTGACAAATCAGTAGCTTTCTTAGTAAGGGCTTAGTTTTTACGTTTACACTCTTCAAGCATTACATATTTTGGAAATACGTTTCAATTCTTTTTTTAATGCTATTTTGTCCATTGCCAAAAGAGAGCTTGGCCCTGTGTGGAAAAGTACAAAATATGACAAGTATTTTTATGCAAAAATTGTTCGAGGGCTTACGCCCATTAAAAAAAAAAAGTATCATACGCGTGGTTGGCCAGAAGATGCATCTCCATCCACATCCAGACAGATATTGTTCTAATCCAGCGTAAATATTTCTCCAAAGTGCCATTTTATGACAGTTACGAAATACCTTTCCCGAGTTTCTACATACATTTTCTATCACGGGCCTAATACTAGAGGTTCGTTTGTTCCATACTAGTTTTTTAAATATATAATTCTGTAGATAAATGTATGCAAATGAAGCCGAACATGAAATGTATTAACACGTATGAACATTAACACGAGATCGGATATAAACCACATTTAATATTAGGCGCGAGATGTCTATTAAAACTCTGAAGACGGATTGTATAGCTGAAGGAAAAGGATAAATATTCGTGCCTGAATTAAACTTTAACCTTCTGAAATGGAAGATAGGTTTTCAGGATAACCACGCATGTAATATTTTGGTTACCAAATCAAAGTAAATCCCTGAAAGTACTTGTCATCAAAATCACTGGCTGATTTATGTGCAACACGCTATGTCTTGGCGATTGACAGCAGTAGTCAAACGGTGAGAAGTAATTTCCAAGACAGGTAAATATGTCTAAATGAAGGCATACATGGCACGTGTCTAGGATATGTTGCAATGTTGTGTGTTCTTCTCAAGGGCAAAAATATCCGTGAATTTTCCATATAGTATAGTTTAAACAATGGTGTGAATTCAGCAAAACATAAGGTCTAAATCTTCTTGTAATGTTTCAAGCAGTCTTTGGCTGGAATGTAGACTTAATAAAGTTTTTCCGTTTTGTCAAATTTTTTGTTCAAAGCATTCATCTCAATTGTTGCTCTCTTGCCTACTTGCGCCCTTTAAGTGCATTATTCTACATAAACTATGTTTCTGTCATTCATTATATATATATATATATATATATATATATATATATATATATATATATATATATATATATATATATATATATATATATATATATATATATATATATATATATATATATATATTTCACCTGACTTTTCTAGCACAGTTTGTGCCTTAGTTTTAATAGCCTAGTTATTGGACAGGTGTGTATTTTGTTTGATCGCACACGTTTACCTGTGGTCTGTGCCTGTGCTATAGGTTAGGCATTTGTTAAAGGCATTAGGAAATTGCCTCGACGTTCTGATCTGGTGAACGCAAACAAACTGTCCAATTATGATTGATGATCGACCATGTTTCTTTACACCGCCAGAAAGGTAAAGGTAAACTGCTTGTTACAAGTGGGGGACTTTGTATTACTCTACTTGAAATTTAAATTGGAGCATACGAGGGGGAAATGAACCTAATCTATGCACAATATATGAGGTAGTCGCCGGCGGGACTTATCTACAAAGACCAACAAAGACAACCTGTATCAGACAAATCTATTGCAATTTTATTCTAAGGGCACCTGAACATAAGGAGGCAATATTGATAGTTTTAGTATAATAAAACTGAGGAATATCGGTATGTCAGAGCATATTCAGTGGAGGGGGGGGGGATCTCTCGCGTGGATTACCTCCAATAAAAGTTTACAAGGTGCATTAAAACTCTCGAAGGTTGCATGTCAGTTTCAAAGCCAAAGCTAAATACTAAGGACAGGTTTAAATAGAACAATGTACATTGAATGACTGACTTTGTGCTTTCGAAATACAGATAACCTTGTATTATGATTCTCTGTCGATTTTCATTTGATAATTCAGCTTTACGAACTGCGCCAATTCTTGAACCAAGCCTTCATTCAAATACGTTGCATTCCTTCCTTACGTAGCTCTGGGAAAGAAGCAGACTGACGCAACGACTCTTACAAACACAGATACTCTTACAAAACAACCACCAATACTCTTACAACCATCAATACTCTTACAACACCAATGTTCTTACAAACACCAATACTCTTGCAAACACAGATACTCGTACAACCATCAATACTCTTACAAACACCAATGCTCTTACAAACACAGATACTCTTACAAACACAGATACTCTTACAAAAACCAATACTCGTACAACCATCAATACTCTTACGAACACCAATGCTCTTACAAACACCAATGCTCTTGCAAACACAGATACTCGTACAACCATCAATACTCTTACGAACACCAATGCTCTTACAAACACAGATACTCTTACAAATACAGATACTCTTACAAACACCAATACTCTTACAAGCACAGAAGCAGCAGAGGGGGCGAATCGGACATTTTGTCCAATCGTTATTTTGCTTAATTATTACTTTCTGCAACTCAACGATCTAGTGTCGTCAGCGCCTGGTAAAAAAAAAACGACGTCGTCGTTGGGGGATCGTCCAAACGTCATTTGGTTTAATTAACACCTTCTGCGCGTCGATCCCCAGCGTCGTCAGCGTCCGGTAAGCACAGCGACGACCGCGTCGATGTCATCGCCCCCTCTGCTGCTAAGTGGTTATTTACAATGAAAATTATTTACAATTTAACCGAATATTTGGTCAAGTCCGATACGATATCGTGTCCGAGGATCATGTAAATTTATCGTTACGAATCCATGTGGGGTCGACTGAGCATGACTAAAAAAGTTTCGAAAAACATTAAAGTCCATGTCACCGCCGCACCATGTCTGCCAAATATTTCGTAGCGTGTGTGTATCAACGCCGTTGAACACAGCAAGAATATTACAGTTGTCTCTAATTACTTTTGGAATCTGAGTGTATCGTTGAGTGACATATATCACGTCAGTGTTTTTATGCCTGCCTCTGGAAAATATCCTAGCTGGGTTTTTTTGATTGTCTAACATAACATCATCGTACACGATTAGATTGTTAACGTCGCCATCAATATCATCAATACCCGGTGCATCATTGATATCCGTAATAAACTCAATAACATTTTTTTTAGCGATCGCTGATGCATTCTCGTTGAAATCTTTTAACACCTCGTAGCATCGTTGATCATCTACGCTAGGAGCAACCAAATACAACTTATCCCACTTCATCCATCTCATTATTAAATTGAGTAATAATTGCGTCTTGCCGGATCCAGATGGTCCGATGATAATCATCCGGATCGAGTTTGGTAACGCTGCAACATGCTTAACTGGTTCTCTTGTTTTAGTCGCCGAAAAATCAATTATATTCATATCTCTATACATAAATTATGGATCTATATTGTGTGAAGTGCAGAGTGCGTACTGGCACAAATGATATGACAACCGCTACAACAAGAAATAACAGATCGGCCCTTACTGGCAAGTGTGTACAATGCGGTACAAAGAAATTTAGATTTATTTCTATTAGACCCGGAGATGTTTTAAAAAAAAGCGAGGAGGTGACATCGCAGCCAAATTGGCAAAACTCCCCGGAACACCGTGGGCAAAGTATCCAGGAGAAAAACACCTCCCAGGATATAACTACTGTGGCCCCGGAACACGATTAGATATCAGACTCGATGATCAAAATCAGCCCAAACCCGGTGAGTATCCAATAAACGCTATCGATAAAGCGTGTCATGCTCATGATGTTGCTTACAAAAGTAGCGATCTGCAACAGCGTCATATCGCGGATGTAAAATTAATTCACGCGCTAAATGCTATTCCTGATAAATCCGTCAAAGAAAAATTGGCCTCATGGTTGGTAAAATCGGCTATGAAAGGTAAATTAATGATTGGAAGCGGAGCTTCTGGCGCTGGTAATTGAAAACGATAGCGTTTATAATAACAACATGGAATCCATCTATTATTCTCCGAGAGGATACTGGAAGGGGAAGGCCGCAATTGGTAAGCTTGCAAGCGCTGCAAAGGTAACAAAGACCACTGCGGCTAATTGGTTATCCAAACAGGCTATATGGCAAATCTATCTACCACCGCCTAAACAAATCAACTTCTCGCGCTTTGATGTCAGCGTACCTAATGAAGTTCATCAGGCTGATATACTATTTTTGCCGCATGACAACGGTTACAAATACGCGCTAACCGTAGTTGATGTTGCGAGTCGATACAAACAAGCGGAGCCGTTAAAAACAAAGTCGGCAACTGAAGTAGCCGCTGCGTTTGAAAGAATTTATCGAAGAGGCCCTCTGCGCTGGCCAAATCTATTACAAGTTGATCCCGGTAGTGAATTTCGCGGCGCTGTTTTATCAACGCTGAAACATCATAGCGTCGCGATACGACGAGGTCATACTGCGCTACATCGTGATCAGGCAATTGTTGAACGATTCAATCGGACTCTTGCTGAACGGTTATTTGGATATCAATACGCAAAGGAATTCATCCAAGAAAAACGATCTCGTGAATGGGTCAAAAGGTTGCCAGGTGTAATTGCCGCGTTAAATAACGAGATTACCCGGGCAATCAACATGAAGCCCAGCGACGCGATTAAAAAAAAGTATATACCCGGAAAATCAAAAATAAATAGCGTTTCCAAGCCGATTCTCGGCGATGTTACCGTGAGATATCTATATGAACCAGGAGAGCTTGAAGGCGGTAAAAAAAGAGCTACTGATCCTATTTGGAGTGTTACCACACATAACATATCAACGATAACACGATCAACTGGTAGACCACCGATCTATAGACTGGATTCAACTGCTCCTCAGCGCGGATTTACACGCGAGCAACTACAAGTGATACCTAACGATACTCAATTACCCCCACGTGGTCTTAACTAGCGCCGTTGCGTCTATTGCACTCAAGACAGGTCAACCTCACATTGTTTTTGACATGACCGAGACTGTTATCGATCCTATCCACGGTAAATTGGCGAGTGTCTTTATCCGAATAACGCCAACTCATTATACAATTGCAACTCGCGCAGTGATTATTCTGTTGTTGTCGTAGCGAGATTATTAATTCGGCATCAATATCAAAACGCCGCTGTTTTTTTTTATCCTGTTGGCGGTAACCCGAGAGTTTTCTATCAATGACGCTTGCATCGATGGTGACTTTGTCGCCGGCTTCGTCAGTGACTCCGTCACCGGCTCCGTCAATAACAATTCTTCGAAGCTGATTTATCCTTCGTACTCTGGACACTGCAAGATAGACTAGATTCGACCATTCGATGCGATTATCAACTATCCAAACAATTGTGTCCGTGATGGTTAGTCCCTGCGAGGAATGTATTGTTGTTGCGTATCCTAGCGTCCACGGGGATTTATCAGCACGTAGCGCGTCCTCGACGACGCTGATATCAACGAGCACAATATCATTCAGCACAAGAATTTGTTTTTTTGTCCCTGACGCTGTCGGGCCCGGGATTTCAACTTCAATGTTCTGCCGCCGTGTGTCAGCGGGTCTATAACACAACGGCACTGGGCGCGTTGGAAACTTTTCCTTATGCAACGCAAACAACTTCCGCTGAAGTGTGTCTCTGACTATCTTTCTACTCGCTACAATCAAATCGTTTGGTCTCCATGTTTCCCAGAATTCATTCAACGGCGTTTCCGGAATTACCTCGCGGATTATTTCACACTGAACTCTATCCGGCTGTAATCTGATTAGTTTTTTAACCTCGCGCAGTTGTTCATCAAGTGCTCGGTAATCAGTATCGGTTTCTTCATAATAGTCCACAAAACCCCTTAACCAATCATGTGGACCCTCGCCGACAAATGGTGGTGGTTGGCCATGGTCCCCACACATGATTACCGCTGTATTCGCGCGCAGCAACCACTCAAGAAACATTTGTAAAGTATCTAACGAAACAGTACATATCTCATCCCAGATGATAATGTCGGGAATAAATTTTTCACCCATTCGATCAGGAGTCCACTCACCGCCGCTGTATCGAAAGAAGCTGTGATAAGTAACGGCGTCAACATTTCGTTGTTTTATCTCTCGCGCTAGTCTATGAGTCGGTGTAAGCACGATTATACTTGCCCGCGTTCGAAATAATTCAATTGCCCGAGTCGTCTTTCCTGACCCGCCACAGCCGCTTAAATAAACCGTCTTGTGTCTACAAATTGGATCAGAACACGGTGGTGCATTAGACCATTCTGATAATTTATCACCGCGTAAGTAGTCGTTCTCAACGGTGACATCTGCTGATGGTGAATAATCGCGTCGTATTTCATTTTTAATTCTCCATGTACCCCAACTCTCGTCCGGACTAGTAAACTCGGCTATGTTTTTCTTGTACTTTACGTCTATATAAAATGAATCAACGGCTACTCTAACCGCGGTATCGGGGAATCTATTTATCATCGAGAATAAATTGATAGCGGCGTAACCCAGCATAGACGCCCTCAAATGTGGATACGCGGGGCTGTCTCCATCGCTGTAGGAAACAACTGTACCCAACTTTGTTCCATTGGACAAGAAAGCTGTTTTGCAGTTCACGTATCTATTTTTTGCCACTGCGTCCTTGATTACGAAATCATATTCTGCGTCATCTATAATCAGCCGTGAGCAATATCGTTTGTAATCGCAGTTTTTTCCACCTTGTGTGAACTTACCGATTATTCTTCTACCGAGATCTTTTGCCTCGCGGTTTCGTTGGTTGAATATCCTCCTGGACCATTCGATGATATATTCCTCGTCGGCATCGATGTGTTTTCTGGATTCGTCAATTATGCTATCTAGACGCTCCGGTTCTGGTAACCAGACTTCAGTCTGCGCTCGGTATGATATAATCGCGTCACTGACAATCAACGAAACTAGCATTTTACAATCAATCATATACCGTAGCAGCGCTATTGGCAACCACTTCTTTTCATTCATGTGTCTACCGATCCAAATATAGCAACAGCGATGAAGTCCTGCCGCAAATTCAAATGATACTATGCGAGCGAATCCGGTTAAATCAAAATCAGGCAGTGGTCCATTAATAGCAACACGAGTCATTTCATGTCTGGGGTGTCCAAATCGTTTGAAATACTCAGCGGCGGATCCATACCCGAGAAAACTCGCTGGATAACAGGCAACCATATCAACCGAGATCATAGCGTCGCGGTTGTATTCAGTGTTCCATAGTCCACCGTGATAGTATTCCAAACAACTGGATTGTACATCCGGCAGAAATTCCTTGCGCGTTGGTCTCCACGCATTTTTCCTTGCTGCAACATGAGCTACAACCGATGGAATCGTAAAACAATTTGTTAGCAGTTGTTCATCATGCTCCTCAAATTCTATGGCGGTTTTTTTCATCCTGTTGTGAAATGCTTCAGTGCGATATAATTCACCGTTTGGTCTTACAAACTGATCAAAGGTATCCGCATCGTTTTCAGCGCTGCGAAGTAACCACATTGATACAGGGTCGTTTTTACACAAGTAGGCAATAGCATCAAATAGTTTCCTCTCCGCGAGAAAACCGTCCTTGGAGAATTGTTCTCCCAGGAATTCCCCCGGGATATACTTTACTGTTCTATCCCGTGGAAATATTGTGATCGCGGGCGTCCACGCGTGTTCGTTATGATCAATAATTTTGATTGGGGCTCCCTTCGATTTGTACTTCGATTCGTATAATACTTCACCGGTTATCGTTGTAACGGTTATTGGAAATCTCAGCGATGTTTCTAATCTCGCTATGTCGCTGATGGTTGCTCCACGCTCTTTTACGGTTAGTTCCCACTGGTTGATTTTGCTGCGTCGTAAATCAGTCAATTTGTTTCCTCGACATGCATTTGTAAAATGCTCTATTATTCGTTCTGCTACACAATTTATCCCAGTTGACTGTTTCATCGGTTTCAGTTTTCCGATATCAGGTTTCTTATTTAACGGGTATATTCCATAAACAACTGCTGTTTCAGGATACGCTCGTTCATAGTATGGTCTGTCAATTCCGGTTAACAACCCCGGCTTGGAGTCGCGGCTGACAGTGACTGTTTTCATGTCGCTGAGAACTGGTTCAAATTTATCACGCATGATCCAATCGCCTGATTCCACCCGGACAATGAATTTTACTCTGAAGAAATACCTTTTACCGTCAAGTTGTGATATTATCGTTGCTGCGCGGTTGTCGTTCATGGTAGCATCAACAACGCCATCAATTCGAAATGTTGACCAACTATGAGATGCACCATCACGCTTGAATTCATTGATACAATCGCGTATTTTACTCAACAGGGTTCTATCGTTTATTAACGCTTTTGGTGTGTCCTTGAGGACTCTATCGAGATTGAATTTAATATTTTTCCAGGGCTTAATTGCTGCCAATCTCTCGAACTCATCCATATAATTAAAACAAGTATTTAAATGAAAGAATATAGTATAATGAATCACTGCAAATGGTTGATGATTGGGTCGATAACCCCGTGCAATAAATCATGTAGAGGTGAATTCTGCGGATATCATTTACAAAGCGTTCGTAATGGTTCTCTTGGCCCCCTCCCGTGCTTGGTTTGTCACGTTGGTGTAAGAGGAAAATCGCAGTTGTGTATTAATTGTGGCGGAAAGCGATACAGGGAACTAAAACGCTATTATGACAAGCGAATTAAAAACGCCGTCATTGACCCCACCGCAGACTTCGTCATCAAAACCCCCCAAGACTACGTTGAAAGATTTATAATTAAACCAAATAATAAATTAGACAAGTAGTATTATTATACAAATGGACCAAGAATTTCAGCCGCATCCCGTGCTCGTTAATTACGAGGCATCTCGCGACGGTATTGTTAGAAACCGCAAACTGAAGAAGCCGGTTGGTACCGTGAATAATCGGGGGTATTTAATGTTTGGTGCCGGAAAGAAGAAGTATTATGTTCATAGGGCGGTATTTGAGGTATTCAACGGATTAATCGAAAATGGACTTGTGATTGATCATATTAATAATAATAAGACTGATAATTCTCTTATAAACTTGCAAGCCATCTCTCAGAGCGAAAATATTAAAAAAGGCCAAACCGGTAAATACCCAAAGAAAGCAAAAGGTGTCAAATCGTTTAATACATCAACGCACGAGGAAAAAACATTTCACTCCATGTATGCGGCAGGAAAATACTTTGACATTTGTAAGGCCTCAATACGAAGAGTAGCAGAAGGAATACAGAATTCAGCGATTTCAAAAAAGACGGATCACAGAATTCGATTTTCATATATAACAGAAATCAATGAGTGACAAGGTCACCAGCGCCTATGGCGCTGACAAGGTCACCGTGACAAATTGTCTGTTTAATACTTAACACACCTTCGGAATTGATACACGGGGTTTCATTTTTTTTATTTAAAAACAAGATGTTTTATAAGAATAATGAATATCGAAGACATCAATAATATATTAGCCGAGATTTCAAAATTAAAAAATCAAGGAATTGAATTATCTGATGGTCTTGACAGTGAAAAAATATTATCCGATTATGAGATTATTAACGAACAGTCGAAACGGGGGCGTTTTACCCTGGCCCGCGAGTACTTTTTTATAAAACGATTACAATATACGATCAATGAAAACTTGTACCACAATGACGCAAATGCATTCATTGGACTATTTACTGCCGTTGAAATAATACGAAAAAAACTCGGGCGTGTTTATGAACGACGTCGAGAAATCTCTAATAAAATTAAAAACATTAGAAGGATTATAGACGAAAACTCCGTGGAACCCCCGATGGTACACTCGGCGGAAAATTAGAAATTACGGAGCAATTACAATAATGGTAGGTGAATCACTTACTACTCGGCTAGCCAGAGAGCGGCTAGCAGCGCTTAAAAAGTTCATACCGTTACGAGACAGGGTGAGAGAGAAACTTCAAACGCGACAACAAATGCAAACTGATTTTGCTGTTGGAAGTGAACAGTTATTTGCCCCGGTAACTAAAGCGACTAAGGATGTTACGGCGGTAACTGTACCCGTTCTTGGTGCGCTTGAAAAGATAGCGGCAGAGACAAAACAAACAAAAAGGTCTTTAGAAACACTCCCTGCAAAAATAGCGGCTGCTACAACACGGAGGCCACCACCACTCGCTATAACCGAACCACAAGAACCTTATGTTACAATGGCCGACGAGGAAGAACTAGGCGCTACTGCGAAAGAACCAGAAGAAGAAATACCAGAAGAAGAAATACCGGAAGAAGAAATACCGGAAGAAGAAATACCGGAAGAAGAAATACCGGAAGAAAAAGAAGGGAATATACCCCGTATTGTACTCAAGAAGAGCACAATAGATCAAATTAGAGACTTCAGCAACAGGGAAGAATTAATTAATTTTACTGCCAACAATTTTGCTAAGAACATACGAGATAAGAAGCATATCAATAGCGGTTACGAGAAAAATATAAAGTCGTTAAAGGACTGGGCAAGAATAGTGTATTTAGCAAGTAAACATAAAGATGCATTACCCCATCGTAGTAAATCCGATTACGATGCATTCCACAAGGAAGTTAAGAGTATAACACCAAAAAAAGGAAAAGGATACTCTGTTGGTAAAGAATCCTACGGCGTTACCTGTCCTAATAGTGTTCTCAGTGATATATCACGGCTGGAAGTACTAATCGGAGGAAAACGAGCCGGAAATAACTCTACGGAAATAATCAATGAGGCCGCTGATATTTGCAAGCGGTTATTTGCAGGCGGTATTATGGACATTAATGCATATCGAACGCTCATAGACGAACTCGTGGATGATTAATTGGAAAACTGGTGTTTTTAATAAGGATGATCATACACTACAACCATGATAAACCAGTACTCGTCTACGTGGTAAACTCGCGATTGCCTGTTTACCGTGCGTACTATGGAGATGGTCTCGGTAGCACCATTGCGGGGTTATTTACAAGAATGGCTCCAAAAGTAGCGCCGTTAGCCAAACAATTAGGAATGAAGGCTATTGATGTTATTCGTGATAAGGGTATTAGTGCCATTGGAGATGTTGCCGGAAAGGCGCTTTCAGCCGCGCGGGACAAACTAATGTCGTTGGTGAAATCCAAGAGATTTTCAAAAAGAAAACAGAAACCACCGGTAATGCCATCAACGACAGTGATGCCTGCAAATGTCAGTAAAGTAATAAATAACGCCGTGGAAGAAAAACTAGAGTCGTTGGCGACTTCGCCATCCGCCGATGCGGCAACCAACGCGCTCATGAACGCGATAGCGGGGAGTGGTTTAAATTCAAAGAATTTACGACGAAAACGACGTTGATGGATTTCAATTGAAAACATCAACATGATAAATAATAGAATGTTTGCGCGAACCGCTGATCCCGCGTTTGATATGGACGCCCCAGTGCGCAGGGATGATTCTGTCCGTGATTATCAATTTTATTCTTATTATGCAGCGCAACCCGACCTACGATCGCGAATTGAACTTCAAGTCCAAGATACCAGTAAATACTTTCTGCCGTGTGAAGCGTTTATCGAAATCGAGGGAGAACTCGTGACAAATGCCGCCGATAATGCACCATACGCAGATGACCATCGTGTTCGAGTTGGCTTCGTCAACAACGGTATCATGGCGTTATTTGAGAGCGCCAGATATCTTATTGACGGGCGAGAAATTGAATCAATAGAACGCGAGGTTGATGTTGCAACAACGATAATTGGGTTGGCGAGATACTCGGATGATTATACAAGATCGGCGGGCCCATCTATGATGTTTTCGAAGGACACCACCAATAACGCTGACCATCTTCAGTACGTTAACGTGCTGGCGGAAAGAGATACCGCAGTTGACCCACAGGCTGAAGCAGCCAATCCAGACCGCAGAGCAAGACCAGGCGCTAATTTCAATATTATAAAAAGCACCAACAATGATTACAATCTAGGATTCGCAGCACGAGTAGGAATGTTGCAAGGACCACGCCGACAGTTTTCATGCGCGATTCCACTCCATCACATATTTGGATTCTGCAGAAATGTCAGAAAAGTTGTCTATGGGGCTAAGCATACAATCGCGCTGACGCGAAGGGGCGATGATAACAATGCAATATGGCATGCTGCTGGCGTCGCTGCCGGTAAAGTCATTTTAACTAAAATGGCATTGTGGATGCCGGTGCTGACTCCATCAGTTACCACGGAAGCACGATTGTTAGCATTTATGGAACAGGGAGGAAAATCGTTGTTGAGTTGGCTAGCGGTAACAACTGATGCTAAAGAGGATAACGTCGCCGATACGTTTACATGGCACCTAGCATCAAAACAAGGTGTTTCAGCCCCGCGTCATATATTCATAGCGCTGCAGAATAGGGAACGATTGGGTAGTCAAGAACGCAGCCATATGATATTTGATCAATTAGGAGTCAGGGATGTTTCGCTGAGAATAAACGGACAACAGGAACCATCCGAGGATATACAGCTTAATTACGGTGATAACCATATTGCACGTGTATACCATCGATTGCTGTCGTATATGAGCCGTGATCAAAACGTCGACACCGGTTTGCAAATATCACAACTTGATTTTAAAAACCTGTATCCGATTTATTACTTTTCGTTGGAACATCTTGATTTAACGAGACAATCCGTCGTTGATATACACTTTCGAGCTCGTATAGCCCCGGGTGGTGTTAATTATAGAGCGGTTGCTGTCATTCTCAGCGATAAATCAATGCTGCTAGAAGGCGTTGGTGGACGAATGAGAATCGTTGATGCGCCAGTGGAAAACATGTAATTGAAAGCACAAAACGCGTTTACAATAAAATGTCGTATAGTGTCGTCAGTGTAGAGTTGACTGATGGTCAAGTCAAGAAATTACGATCAAAGTCGGCTAAACAATGCGGGACCACAATAACGCTGAAGCCGTCACAGATGGCAGGTGGTAATCATAAGATATCGTTGACGGCGCGTCAAATAAAACATTTCAATGATGCGATGAAGAATAAAAAGGGTGTTCAAATAGATTTTTCAGCCGCAGCAATTAAAAACATGGAAAAGACCGGTGGGATATATCCGCTGTTAGCTGCGATTCCGGCATTGATTGCCGCGGCCGCACCAGCAGTGGCTAAGGCGGCGGCGTTAGGAGCCGTTGGTACCGCGGCGGGGATGGCATTGAAGAAGGCAACCGGGAAAGGCTACAAAAAAAAACGACCCGTGGCCGGAAAGGGTCTAAGACTACCGGGAACCCCGTATTCATGGTACTCGGGAAAGGGTCTAAGACTACCAGGAACCGTTTATTGACTCGGGAGTCAATGACTCCTGAGTCTATGACTCCTATGTCTAATTTTGATTTAATAGACGCCGCAAACGCGTTAGCGATAAAAAACTTCAGAGGTGTTTTTATGAGGGATCAATTACCGGCGGCCCCAAGGAATACTGAAACCGGCATAATTAACCTCGATGGGTCCTCCGGAGCGGGAACTCATTGGGTTGCATACGCGATTGATCCGCGTGCGATCGTCTATTTTGATTCATACGGGTTAGCCCCGCCGAAAGAGTTCATGCGGTATGTCCGGGCGTGTTCAGCCCGGGCGTGTTCAGCCCGGGTTTTTTATTCCACGCTGCCAACACAGCGATTAAGTGACCCACCGATATGTGGCCGTGAGGTATTGAACGTACTTGCGGCGATTTCATCATCGCGAAAACCACCTCATATGGTTGTAAACGAATACACTAGTGGGGTCGTAGAAGCTCAACGGATTTTAGAGAATAACATTTACAATAATAATGATTGATATTTGGGGACGACCGGTTTCGGCGCTGAAAAAACCCACGGAAACGCCCGCCACCGATGACATAAAAAAACTAATTGAGGATGAAATCGCTGATACGTTGAATTTAACCAGTGTTGATCCAGATGAAATAGTTGTATTTCAAGACCGCCAGGGTAAATTGAAATCCAGTAATGTGTCACTGAATGACGTTTTAATACGACAGCGTGATGCCGCCGAGGACACTATCGCGCTGTATACCAGCGACGGACGAATCAAACCGGGTGAATCCATCTTGACGATAAATGGAAAAATAAGTACACTTGGCGACAATTATATAACCATGTCGGATTCGTTAAAAAATTTGTATAATAAATTTAACATACAAGCAATTCAGTTCGAGGGGGTACAAGTATCTGTCACCGGTATGCAATTTATTATCAATAGTTTTTTTGGAACCACGACGATAACCGAACCAAATCTTGAAACAATAAGAAATGCTATTTTGGAGTTTACGGCGATGTCAGCCAATTTATCCTCGTTACGAAAAAATATTAACAAGATTGATAACGCCGTTGATAAATTCTTTGGTAAAAAAAATATCAAACCGGATGAAATCACAATAACTATAAATGATATTACTGCGTATAGACAGGAAATAGAAAAAATCAAAATTATTGTTGAAGCGTTTAGACAATCACTATTGAAAACAGAGCAATCCGAAAGAATAAAAATCCCTCATGAGAATATCATCAACACAGTATACACAATTCAGCATGGATCATTCGATTGGACTCCTACACAGAATACAGTAGATATCACCGCAACTGTTAAGGGTATTTATCGATTGACATTGATTTCGGCGATGCAGTTTAGTATATCATCGTCGAGTTCATCCGGGTTTAACAATACAATATCAACAATTATAGACAAGGACGCAACTGAACGGTTTGTGATTAAGGCCGTTGATAGCAGTATA
The DNA here is from genome assembly GCA_028554795.2 of Sinohyriopsis cumingii. NCBI lineage: Eukaryota > Metazoa > Mollusca > Bivalvia > Unionida > Unionidae > Sinohyriopsis > Sinohyriopsis cumingii. The sequence goes on along the minus strand of CM068841.1, from coordinate 42,642,198 downwards.
TTTAGGGCAGACATTACATGGTATGTGGAATTTGTAGCGAATCTAAGTAATTAAAAACACTAGCTCTTTTAAAATAAAAATGACCACCAAGGAAATTGAATCAGAGGTATCACCGACGTCACATCAATATCGATTCGATACCGCAAAAGAATTTTCCGCGAATTTGAAAACGCTTTCCGAACAATACCGTGCAAAAATAAAAAAATACCGTCGTAAAATAACCGCCATCGACGCGATCGTGTACTCGGTATCGGGTATAGTAGCTGGCGCCGGTGTTATTTTATCCACGGTGACCACGATAACCCCGATCGCTGTTCCAATCGCTATCTCCGCGATGACAACAGTTGCTGGAGTTGCCAACGCAATCACTAGGAAGATATCATCGTGTTTTCAGAAAAAACTCAACGAGTATACAGTAAAACATCAAATAGTATCCGACGCATACTCGAAATTATCCGGGTTGATCTCGTTATCGATTGATAATTTGTTCGTATCCGATGTTGAATTCTCCACGATGGTCCAGTTATATAGCTCCGCGATGTCAAAAATCGAGGATTTTCAACTGGAAGCCGAAACCACCTGGTTGTTAAAATTAGACACTAAAAACAACGAATAATAATAATGTCGCTGAACCCCGAAGGGTCTCAATTACTTCAGCGGATCGCGGAGAACACCACTCCGGTACAAACAAATATGATATCGATAACATCAACGAAACCCGAATTCAGTGTGAACTTCCCATCGCCGGTTCCAGTAAAGGAAATAGCGCTGGCAAAATTGCGAGTATATCACAGTTGGCCTAATATTCGAGCAGACGCATTTAACGGACAACAACCTAATAACTCGCTGGTTTTTGCATGGACAAATAAGCCCGATGGGACCCCAGACTGGAATGAGGTTACAATACCAACTGGGTCATACCAAATAGAGCAAATCAATAAAGAATTTCAACGCAGGATAAAATCGATCACAGGAAAAGAATCAAAAATCGCTATTACGGTTCATGAACCGACGTTATCGTCAACGATTGAAATAAACACACCGGGGTATATGGTTGATATTTATAACAGTTCAATAAGAACCATACTAGGTTGGCCTGAGAATCCACCCGCGGACTTGCACACGAATGAGAAATCGTATCATGAGATTAATCCCGGGTATCGAGATAATTTGTCTATTATGAAAAACACGTCATTACCCAGCAGGTTTATATTTCAAGACATGGACACCATGCAGTGGTATTTTCAGTATGACAAAACCCCTGAATCGATCGTCGTATTAACAGTTAATTTAGATGATATCACTAATGCGTTTGCCGAGATTAATTATATTTACCATTCACAACTAGAACAGCTACGGCAAACAAAAGCACGAAAACACGTTGAGGTGTTAAATCAACTCATATCAGACATGGAATATATCAATGAACGAATCGTTAAAACAATATCCGATAACAGCGATGGTAATAAACAAAAACTCCTAACCGAGTATAATATCACAGAAGCCGATTTACCCGATTTAAAGTTTTCAGGATACAACGCACCAGAACTAAGAAAATCTCTTAATGATTTTCTCGGTCCATCAACTAATATCCTCAAACACGATAACGGAGATGGTGGTAGGCATATCGCCCCGTACAACGTAAATATCGCATCGGTGATAGCGATTAATCTAGTGTGTGATGTTATCGAAGGGAGTTACCAGGTAAATACCAAGCAATCAAATCAAGCTCAACAGGGGTATATCCTTTATTCGTTTTCACCAACAGCCCCTCCCGGATTTTTAATCGTTGAGAGTCCGATTAATCCAGTCTATATGAGATGCCATAATCGGTTTTTAACGAGAATTAATTTTAGAATTACCGATCAGTCAAATAACCTAATTGATCTACAGGAGGAGGAGTTAGTGATCACTCTGTTTGTAAGATCATTGTAAATAGCCACTTAGCAGCAGAGGGGGCGATGACATCGACGCGGTCGTCGCTGTGCTTACCGGACGCTGACGACGCTGGGGATCGACGCGCAGAAGGTGTTAATTAAACCAAATGACGTTTGGACGATCCCCCAACGACGACGTCGTTTTTTTTTTACCAGGCGCTGACGACACTAGATCGTTGAGTTGCAGAAAGTAATAATTAAGCAAAATAACGATTGGACAAAATGTCCGATTCGCCCCCTCTGCTGCTACAGATACTCTTACAAAACAACCAGCAATACTCTTACAACCATCAATACTCTTACGAACACCAATGCTCTTACAAACACAGATACTCTTACAAACACAGATACTCTTACAAACACCAATACTCTTACAAATACAGATACTCTTACAAAACAACCAGCAATACTCGTACAACCATCAATACTCTTACAAACACCAATGCTCTTACAAACACAGATACTCTTACAAACACAGATACTCTTACAAACAAAAATACTCTTACAAACACAGATACTCTTACAAAACAACCACCAATACTCTTACAACCATCAATACTCTTACAAACACAGATACTCTTACAACCACCAATACTCTACAAACACCAATACTTTCAAACAACAATTTCTTCATACCTTAACGAGTTTTGGATCAGGTAAGATGCAGTGATTGTAATAATAAAGTATATATTTTCAAAAAGAAAAACTGGCAATGAGCTTTGCGTGAAGGCGTTGGTGTCCTCTTTTCGAGATACAATATATTTTAGTGTATCAAAGATATACAGTGTGCACAATGCAGTCTGTGAAAAACCTAATTACGATGTTATTCGTGAAGGTCTATAATTATTTATCTTTGTCTTTGTAATTATATACATTTATAATTATATTTGTATATCTCTGTAATTTTATATCTTTGTCTTCATGTAATGTTCCTATTATATCGCCACGCTCGTAGGGAAAAGGAATAAAATTTCAAGCGGACCACATACTGATGAACAAGAATTTTAAGTAAATGCACAATTTATTTTGGAGTAAAATTATTTTTGAACAAATCAAATAAAATACGAAAGAGCTTTCAACATTTGTAAAAATCTTATCATGGAAGAAAATAAAATGGCGTGATTGATGACATCTACACGCAAAAGACATTGATTTACAACAAGCCTGATAACGGTTGAGAATGTCTGTGTTGATAGTGTATGACGTATATAAGCTAGCGGTTAAAGTGTCGGAATTCGACTAGAAGAGCATGGGTTCGAATCCACAGTACAAACTGTTCAAATTCTGGTGTGTCCCTGATCAAGGCACATTTCTCCAAATACCTCGACACTAAATAACCTTTAAGTGCTGTTGTGACGTGAAAACAATGCGAAACGGAAACAAACGCCCTGTATATACTCGCTTATAAGTCGAGTCCAACTGCAAACAATATATACCACGATCGCCTTCCCTCACATATAGCGACATTAGATCAATGTCTGTCTTAGTTTTATTTTTCTGATTATTTCTCCTGATTATTGCTTGCAATCTGAATAAACCCAGAACTGCCGGCGCGTTATGAGACAGCACATCTGGTTCTCTGCAGTTTGTAGTTTGACTCGACTTATACACTAGTCATACGATATATGATCTTAATGTCGCCAATTGCAATAAAACTTAGATAAATATTAATAACTCGAATGCACCATATAACTCGAAAGTTGTTCAATACCTGAGTAAGGATTATATCGCCTTTGACCTTTCGAATTCGAAACAGCTCTAAGTCTTTAGAGCATCACAATACAGTTTTCGGTTTTCTACTTTATATTTATGACAATCAAATGGTATTAACATACATAATAAAAGTACAGAAAGCTAAAGAATCAAATACATTTAAAAATGTGCCTCTATCACATGTGCCATTTACCACCGCTAACCAAATGTTGTTTGGAACGATTTTATTCGAAATAAGGAGAGTAGAAATTTAGTATAATTATAATTATTAGAAGAGGCAGCGTGATGAACTGGAAAACATTGTTCGTTTGGATATAAATTTTTATGCCGAATGTAAAATTAACAAATTATCCATTTTAAATGAGAAAAAGACAAATTGTCAATTCTGAATGGGGAAAGAGGTTCGAAATGGAAGAGATTCAAAATGGAAGAGATTCGAAATGGAAGATATTCGAAATGGAAGATATTCGAAAGAGATAATGGAAATGGTCCGATTTGGGTATCTTGAGTTAAAATTGTGAAATAGTCACGATATACTTTTTCAATTAAGTCAATAGACCTTTCTTAAATAAATAAAATGAATGCCCACCTACACATTTAAAAAGTATTGGCTTATTTACAGTAAGTTACGATACAATTTTGCATGAAACACCATTATGAATTTACATCAACTGCGCGAGGTAGGACTTCTTGATGTTGACAGATTATTTATTTTTCTAGATATAAAATAAACTATAATCAGAAAGTATCCGTCTGTATTACAGTAATACCATTATGAAGCTACTGTTGTATGAAGGAGTTCTAAACCATAATCAGAAAGTATCCCTCTGTATTACAGTAATACCATTATGAAGCTACTGTTGTATGAAGGAGTTATAAACCATAATCAGAAAGTATCCCTCTGTATTACAGTAATACCATTATGAAGCTACTGTTGTATGAAGGAGTTTTAAACTATAATCAGAAAGTATCCCTCTGTATTACAGTAATACCATTATGAAGCTACTGTTGTATGAAGGAGTTATAAACCATAATCAGAAAGTATCCCTCTGTATTACAGTAATACCATTATGAAGCTACTGTTGTATGAAGAGTTATAAACCATAATCAGAAAGTATCCCTCTGTATTACAGTAATACCATTATGAAGCTATTGTTGTATGAAGAGTTATAAACCATAATCAGAAAGTATCCCTCTGTATTACAGTAATACCATTATGAAGCTACTGTTGTATGAAGGAGTTATAAACCATAATCAGAAAGTATCCCTCTGTATTACAGTAATACCATTATGAAGCTACTGTTGTATGAAGGAGTTATAAACCATAATCAGAAAGTATCCCTCTGTATTACAGTAATACCATTATGAAGCTACTGTTGTATTATAAACCATAATCAGAAAGTATCCCTCTGTATTACAGTAATACCATTATGAAGCTACTGTTGTATGAAGGAGTTATAAACCATAATCAGAAAGTATCCATCTGTATTACAGTAATACCATTATGAAGCTACTGTTGTATGAAGAGTTATAAACCATAATCAGAAAGTATCCCTCTGTATTACAGTAATACCATTATGAAGCTATTGTTGTATGAAGAGTTATAAACCATAATCAGAAAGTATCCCTCTGTATTACAGTAATACCATTATGAAGCTACTGTTGTATGAAGAGTTATAAACCATAATCAGAAAGTATCCCTCTGTATTACAGTAATACCATTATGAAGCTCCTGTTGTATGAAGGAGTTATAAACCATAATCAGAAAGTATCCCTCTGTATTACAGTAATACCATTATGAAGCTACTGTTGTATTATAAACCATAATCAGAAAGTATCCCTCTGTATTACAGTAATACCATTATGAAGCTACTGTTGTATGAAGGAGTTATAAACCATAATCAGAAAGTATCCATCTGTATTACAGTAATACCATTATGAAGCTACTGTTGTATGAAGGAGTTATAAACCATAATCAGAAAGTATCCCTCTGTATTACAGTAATACCATTATGAAGCTACTGTTGTATGAAGGAGTTATAAACCATAATCAGAAAGTATCCATCTGTATTACAGTAATACCATTATGAAGCTACTGTTGTATGAAGGAGTTATAAACCATAATCAGAAAGTATCCATCTGTATTACAGTAATACCATTATGAAGCTACTGTTGTATGAAGAGTTATAAACCATAATCAGAAAGTATCCCTCTGTATTACAGTAATACCATTATGAAGCTACTGTTGTATGAAGAGTTATAAACCATAATCAGAAAGTATCCCTCTGTATTACAGTAATACCATTATGAAGCTACTGTTGTATGAAGGAGTTATAAACCATAATCAGAAAGTATCCCTCTGTATTACAGTAATACCATTATGAAGCTACTGTTGTATGAAGGAGTTATAAACCATAATCAGAAAGTATCCCTCTGTATTACAGTAATACCATTATGAAGCTACTGTTGTATTATAAACCATAATCAGAAAGTATCCCTCTGTATTACAGTAATAACATTATGAAGCTACTGTTGTATGAAGGAGTTATAAACCATAATCAGAAAGTATCCATCTGTATTACAGTAATACCATTATGAAGCTACTGTTGTATGAAGAGTTATAAACCATAATCAGAAAGTATCCCTCTGTATTACAGTAATACCATTATGAAGCTATTGTTGTATGAAGAGTTATAAACCATAATCAGAAAGTATCCCTCTGTATTACAGTAATACCATTATGAAGCTACTGTTGTATGAAGAGTTATAAACCATAATCAGAAAGTATCCCTCTGTATTACAGTAATACCATTATGAAGCTCCTGTTGTATGAAGGAGTTATAAACCATAATCAGAAAGTATCCCTCTGTATTACAGTAATACCATTATGAAGCTACTGTTGTATTATAAACCATAATCAGAAAGTATCCCTCTGTATTACAGTAATACCATTATGAAGCTACTGTTGTATGAAGGAGTTATAAACCATAATCAGAAAGTATCCATCTGTATTACAGTAATACCATTATGAAGCTACTGTTGTATGAAGGAGTTATAAACCATAATCAGAAAGTATCCCTCTGTATTACAGTAATACCATTATGAAGCTACTGTTGTATGAAGGAGTTATAAACCATAATCAGAAAGTATCCATCTGTATTACAGTAATACCATTATGAAGCTACTGTTGTATGAAGGAGTTATAAACCATAATCAGAAAGTATCCATCTGTATTACAGTAATACCATTATGAAGCTACTGTTGTATGAAGAGTTATAAACCATAATCAGAAAGCATCCCTCTGTATTACAGTAATACCATTATGAAGCTACTGTTGTATGAAGAGTTATAAACCATAATCAGAAAGTATCCCTCTGTATTACAGTAATACCATTATGAAGCTACTGTTGTATGAAGGAGTTATAAACCATAATCAGAAAGTATCCCTCTGTATTACAGTAATACCATTATGAAGCTACTGTTGTATGAAGGAGTTATAAACCATAATCAGAAAGTATCCCTCTGTATTACAGTAATACCATTATGAAGCTACTGTTGTATTATAAACCATAATCAGAAAGTATCCCTCTGTATTACAGTAATAACATTATGAAGCTACTGTTGTATGAAGGAGTTATAAACCATAATCAGAAAGTATCCATCTGTATTACAGTAATACCATTATGAAGCTACTGTTGTATGAAGAGTTATAAACCATAATCAGAAAGTATCCCTCTGTATTACAGTAATACCATTATGAAGCTATTGTTGTATGAAGAGTTATAAACCATAATCAGAAAGTATCCCTCTGTATTACAGTAATACCATTATGAAGCTACTGTTGTATGAAGAGTTATAAACCATAATCAGAAAGTATCCCTCTGTATTACAGTAATACCATTATGAAGCTCCTGTTGTATGAAGGAGTTATAAACCATAATCAGAAAGTATCCCTCTGTATTACAGTAATACCATTATGAAGCTACTGTTGTATTATAAACCATAATCAGAAAGTATCCCTCTGTATTACAGTAATACCATTATGAAGCTACTGTTGTATGAAGGAGTTATAAACCATAATCAGAAAGTATCCATCTGTATTACAGTAATACCATTATGAAGCTACTGTTGTATGAAGGAGTTATAAACCATAATCAGAAAGTATCCCTCTGTATTACAGTAATACCATTATGAAGCTACTGTTGTATGAAGGAGTTATAAACCATAATCAGAAAGTATCCATCTGTATTACAGTAATACCATTATGAAGCTACTGTTGTATGAAGGAGTTATAAACCATAATCAGAAAGTATCCATCTGTATTACAGTAATACCATTATGAAGCTACTGTTGTATGAAGAGTTATAAACCATAATCAGAAAGCATCCCTCTGTATTACAGTAATACCATTATGAAGCTACTGTTGTATGAAGAGTTATAAACCATAATCAGAAAGTATCCCTCTGTATTACAGTAATACCATTATGAAGCTACTGTTGTATGAAGGAGTTATAAACCATAATCAGAAAGTATCCCTCTATATTACAGTAATACCATTATGAAGCTGCTGTTGTATTATAAACCATAATCGGAAAGTATCCCTCTGTATTACAGTAATACCATTATGAAGCTACTGTTGTATGAAGAGTTATAAACCATAATCAGAAAGCATCCCTCTGTATTACAGTAATACCATTATGAAGCTACTGTTGTATGAAGAGTTATAAACCATAATCAGAAAGTATCCCTCTGTATTACAGTAATACCATTATGAAGCTACTGTTGTATGAAGGAGTTATAAACCATAATCAGAAAGTATCCCTCTATATTACAGTAATACCATTATGAAGCTACTGTTGTATGAAGAGTTATAAACCATAATCAGAAAGTATCCCTCTGTATTACAGTAATACCATTATGAAGCTACTGTTGTATGAAGGAGTTATAAACCATAATCAGAAAGTATCCCTCTATATTACAGTAATACCATTATGAAGCTACTGTTGTATTATAAACCATAATCGGAAAGTATCCCTCTGTATTACAGTAATACCATTATGAAGCTACTGTTGTATGAAGGAGTTATAAACCATAATCAGAAAGTATCCCTCTGTATTACAGTAATACCATTATGAAGCTACTGTTGTATGAAGGAGTTATAAACCATAATCAGAAAGTATCCCTCTGTATTACAGTAATACCATTATGAAGCTACTGTTGTATGAAGGAGTTATAAACCATAATCAGAAAGTATCCCTCTGTATTACAGTAATACCATTATGAAGCTACTGTTGTATGAAGGAGTTATAAACCATAATCAGAAAGTATCCCTCTGTATTACAGTAATACCATTATGAAGCTACTGTTGTATGAAGGAGTTTTAAACTATAATCAGAAAGTATCCATCTGTATTACAGTAATACCATTATGAAGCTACTGTTGTATGAAGGGAGTTCCAAATAATACAATGCCAGAACCAGGTGTCTTTAATGTAAAATTTTATACAAAACGAGAAAAAAAAATGAGATTGGAGAGTGTAAGAAAGAAAGTGTAATAGCATGCGTGCAAAAAGGTTATAATACAAAGCAATTTGTGTCTAATTGGATACTTATTTGACTGATTTACTTTTCTTACAAAATTGCATCGTCCTTTATAGCTCTTCATGAAGTAGGATCAAATGGGGCTAATAAAGGGAATGTGTATTAGAAAGAAAGTTATTAACTTACATCATCTTGTGTTTTTTTTTATTTAAATGATCTTACAGGTTTATTTCTCTTTACAGTTTTGTACATTCTTTTCGTTTATTTCATGAACATTTTTAGAAAAGTATTGAATTTTTTATTTTGGACGATCACGAGTAAATAGCAAAAACCAAAACTATCACAACCAGCGTTCCCTCTAAGCGAATTGTAGATGCGCGCGCTATGCGCTCTGCATTGTGCATGCATCACGGTGACTTGAGCAAAATCTGTATATCTTCGTCGATTGCGATTCGCGGGGATGTCTGAGCAACTTAGAGGGAACGTTGATCACAACATAATAGTATTTGTTCGTGTAAATTGGGCACATGTAACAGACACGTTAACATGGCACATGTAACAGACACTTTAACATGGCACATGTAACAGACACGTTAACAGCTACAATGCAAAACTTTGAAAGTGTTCTGCTTTTAAAGAAATTGACTGCAAAATTTATGACAAAAGAAGTGTGGAAGACGCTGTCTTTAACCAAGTCCTAAACCAAGATTTGTTTACGTTTTTTAATAATAAGAAATTATATCCTAACAACGTGGGTATGTATTGTGAGAAAGCTTGCCAGTAGCATTCCGTGCGTCGATGGTTCTTCCCAGAGTTTTCCTGGGTTCCTTCTCCACCAAATATACCGACCGCCATATATAGCCTATCAAGTGCTGAATATTGACGTCACACACACAACGACAACAATATAACTAGATTTCCAAACGGTGACATGACCAAGCATCTTGTGTACTGACCATATGGACTTTGATAGCCGGTTCCGTCTACTAAAAAAGCACAGGACTGAATCAGGTCAAGTGTTGGGGTGGGGGTGGGGTTGTGGTCCGAAATTTCAAAAGGGCTCCAGCTTTCCTCGCAAGGGTACCAAAGCAAACGTCTGTGTCTATTTACTCAGAGTGTGCATAATACCCAATAAACATGAAGCCCCGGCTCCCCATCCGGCCCTGAAGCAAACAAATGCAAAACAGAAGGTTAACACACATTTATTTTTCCTCAAGGTAACAAGGACCGTGAAAATGCAGAAGTCAACGTCCAGTTGAAAGGAGTGATAAAACCTACAGGAATCAAAACTTAAAAATTATTTTTTTTTATGTGTGTTCCAAATTCATCTGCAGCTCAGCTGGGTACTGCAGCTGTTATTCGTCCTCTAGCATCTTTATTTTGCAAGATGTAGGCAAGACAAATGTTTCTAGTGACGTCATCGGCGTAATATATGAATCATAGTAGGCAGTCAGCGGTCTTTCAAAAAAAGGGGGTGGAATGCATTTAAGAGAGAGAGAGAGAGAGAGAGAGAGAGAGAGAGAGAGAAAGAGAGAGAGAATAAAAATACACAGAATGAAAACATAAAAAGAGTCAAGTGCAGTAATGGATAAAGTTATGGAAGATTCTAGTTTCCACCTCACCTACTACAAACCCTGGCTTCCACTTGGAAATTGCCATGAGACGACAAAGTAACAACATGACAATCGGACCGTTCTCACCAATCAAATACAACTTGCCAAGAAATAACAACATATAAATAATCGTTAAGGACAACACACGCAGAGGATTACTGGAGACCCATTCAAACATGCAAGATATGTTTGAACAGTATAATAATCATTGCAATACAGGCTGCTATGAGTTAATTTTAAAAGTAAAATTTTGAATAGTTGCATTTATTAGAGAAATAAAAATGAGGGTGTACATTTTGTATTGTGCACTTTGTTATTCTGTAAGCTTACGACACTGACTATCGTGGATCATTACTGTAGAATGCGTGGTCATATGTCGCCATTTTAAAATATGGTTGTGACAGAAGTGCTTGCTATGAAAGGAATGTATGCAGTGTTGGACTTTGGACCTTGCTGGAGCCAGTGACCTACCACAGTGCAAGCAACTTTGCATTGTTAGCACGTCTGAATGCGATGTCTTTCCTTCAAGATCATGTGTATTGCAAGTTTATTGTTTGTCACACACACACACACACACACACACACACACACACACATACATACATTCACACACACTATAATTTATATATATATATATATATATATATATATATATATATATATATATATATATATATATATATATATATATATATATATATATATATATATATATATATATATAAGTGGAACAAAATGGCTTCAATTTTAATACCTAGTTCTTAATAATGTAAATATCAAGTTTTATGAAGACCATCATTTTGCATTCATAGTTACTATAAGGCAGTGCTTTTTTATGCATGCACTAGAATGTTTATCAGTTGTAATATTTGTCCTCGGTTTCTGTATTTCGGATATTCATTAGTATTGTAAATGAATATGGCTGAAGAATTCAAATGCAAATTATACAGAGCAGATTTCATCTTGTTATGAATAGTCACTGAGAAGCTGACCAGTCAGAACGCTTCCACTCTTTGGTAAATGGTCACTGAGAAGCTGACCAATCAGAACGCTTCCACTCTTTGGTAAATGGTCACATCTGAGAAGCTGACCAATCAGAACGCTTCCACTCTTTGGTAAATGGTCACTGCAAACTTTGTCAGCTCTTTCAGGCCGTTGGATTGGTCCCATGGAGTCACGCAAAGTTGGTACACATTGTGTTTGAATATAAACTGGCATACAATTCTGTTGACTATATTTTCAGTAGGAATTGCTCATGTTTCCTTTAAACATGAAAATGTTTCATACAAAAACTACATACATGTTAGTATGGTAATACAGAATTTGCCGTTTGTAATTGTCGGGCTAACTAGGTCAGAGCTATTGAATGTACGCGGCACGCGCTTTTCCTTGGAATGAGTGCTAGTCTTTAGATAACGCAATAGCTTCATGCGTGTTATTTTGACACCTGCTGTCATCTGCTTAAATATCATTTTTTGTGTTTCTCAATTATTTCATGTATATCAGACGTTTATTATGAGCGAACTAAGCAACACTTTGCTTGGTTTCGACAGACAAATCCCCGTGACTACCTTTCATACCATAAGTGATTTACATTTGACCTTTTCAGTGATAATGTTCAAGCTTTGTTCATAATTTGATGATAATGGTTAATTTTATTTTGATATTTTACTTATGAATGAATAATAATAAAGACTGTTTCTATAGTAACAGTGATTTGATTTTTTTAATTTTTTTTTTAATTTAAATCACATATTGCAAAATAAATTACACTAGAGACGTATTATTATAACGTACATAACAAAAGTGGAACTGAAGCAGGGATATCAAGGAATACCAATTTGATAATTTGCTTGAAAAGATTGTCATAATATTGGGAGGGGGCTCTATACGCTTACAAAATTCTGAAAGCTATCTGTAATTTAAAAAATGTGGATAAAATTAGAACTACTAATGCCGTTTTTAAGAAATTAGGAATTGTTTTAACAAGCTTTGTTCTTTTCGTATGTCACATTAAAACTATTAGCCATAATTTGGGGGAATACGAAATTTGTACGAATATTTTGAACAAAATCTTACATTTGATTGAAAGTAAGTATACACTTTGGTTTTCTGAATAGAGAAACAGTATTTAAGAAAGAGAGACTCTATCTTGACCGATGAAATGATATCTCTGTGAGTTTTGCATGTTACAAATGTATCGGAGTCAGTTTTTGAATAAAAATGGACAAATAGAAGATATGTTTTTCTGTGATCTAGAATCATTGTATTGTCAGGAGTGGCGAAATTACAAGTGATAACACAAAGCGTTTCCACTTCAAGAGGGAAATAATTCTTTGTGTATACCTTTTAAATCGTAGATTTTTTTAATATTAAATATGGTGGGGGGCAGAAAACAGTTTAAAATCAGATCTCCGCTGTCTTACGTGAAGTTCTGACGACGACCGATTAGGGGTCATGTTTTGGTGACCTTTGAATTAGCCAATGGAAATGGAGCTATAAAAATCTGAAAGTGAATCGAATCGTTCGGTATACATTTATGCTCTTCATCCACAATGCTCAGTCTCCAAAGACGAAGATACAAGACTTCATCTTATTGGCTGATAAAATTAGCGATTATGGTAATAACATAGGTTGCCAGAATATGACCCCTAAGCGGTCGCTGTCAGATCTTCGTGTATAACAGTGGAGATCTGATTTTAATCAGATTGATCATAAACCTACCCATTTGCATAACTTTTTGACAGTTTGTTTTTCATTTTAGTGCCAGTCCTGATAACGCCGGCATTAATATATCAATAACTAAAAGTTTGGAATTACGGACAATGACATTTTACATTTTACAAATATATCTTTTAGTTTCAACGTATATATTTTGACAGACTAATCACTGTTTTATAGAAAACACTCCGATATTTCATTTTCGTCAGCACATTTCTTGCGCAGATTGATACGGTGAAAATTGTTAGAGTGGTGGTTCTGTATAATCATAAAGCAGTCGTATACAAAAGATTTTATAGTGTAATATCTTTAAACAGACACAAATAATTAATTGTATTATAATCTTTATGTATTTATTATTCTTATTTCTAAATTTAAACAAAAATTAAACAATTATGACATTAGAAAAGCTTGCACTGTAATTCAGTAAGAGAAATTGGACTCCAGTTTTGATAGTCACATATGTTAGGTTTGTTATCGACTGTGAGCTATCCACGTGTTCTCTATCATTTTTAAACATGCATATACGAGTGTGGCGAGAGTTATAATCGCTAATTAATCAATATATAAATATTTTAAAAATACTGCCGTGTGTACATGTACTGTATGTGTAACACTGATTATCAAATATATACAGGTTATGCAGGTTTAGTCACAGACGATAAATGGCAGGATTCGTGTACAAAAGTATTCTAAAATAAGTTAATTCATGAAACCTACTTATTGTTGATTCGAACTGGTTTTTCGTCAATTTGTTATGACATCTCGTCGTTGCTTATATAAATATATACAGAGTCTTGGCGTATGGTAGAATGTTGTGTGAGAGAGAGAGAGAGAGAGAGAGAGAGAGAGAGAGAGGAATGAATTGGGCTAAATATTGAAATATATACACAAAACTGCATACACATTTTGTTCCTAGACTACTCCATATGTAAACACAAGCAAACAAGTTGCTGCTGCTACCTTAATTGGCTGCATGCTTAGCATTTTAGTGTATGGTTTGTCATACATGCTGATACCTGTGCCTTAAATGTTATATATATATGCTTGTAGGTATTTGATTGCCTATATGTTGGCTGGTGTGACTTACACTTGGTTATGGATAGATTTTCCTTCCATTTAGAAGTCTTTGATTAAATATGCTCATCTGATGCATTAACACGTATCGTATATATGTGCTTTGTATGTTTTGCATAGTCTGTCCTTGTCCTTGTATGTATAAAATCAGTATGCATGTAAATGGTATCTCAAGGAAGTTATTTTCACATTTTAACACTGCGTGTAAGCATAGAGGATATTGTTCTCATGTAATTTGACTTCTCAGGATTGAATTTTCAATGGGATATTATTAACTGGGGGAATGAAATATCTTAAGCATGCATTGTAATCCATAACGCATGTATATTTTAACACTGCATGAATTGAAGAGAGTGTAGAATCTTTTCAAGTATAAAAGCATAAAACATTATTATTATAGGTTGTATATCTCTGATTGTTGAAACTAATTGTTATATTATTGTTTACCGTCGGTAAAATAGTTCCAGCGAGGTAATGTTTCTTTTTATGGAACACAGTTACCACTGAAAATAAAATTTGTCTATTTCTATCGATGTTCATGTCTCAGGAGTTTGATATGGCGTATGGATACATAGAGGCAGTCAGGACGAGACGTATTTATACGCTATATCAGACGAGTTATTTCCACAGACTCAGTACAAAACATAAATGCGGCTTGTATTATTACATACCCCCTTTGTGTGCTTTCTAAATAAATTTAGCTTTGCGGTATAAATGAAATTCAGAACGAACTGGAATTTTTGAAAGTTCGATTTATAGCGTTTAAAAATATAAGCATGTAATATTAAATGGGTACGTAACAAAAAATTTAATAGCATATATAACGGCAGATATATTTCTTACATGGGAAAAGAAAGAAGTTCCAGGTGATATCGCCACAATGGTGATATAACTTGTTCTCACATGCAGGTGATATAACTTGTTCTTATACGGTGATACGTTTCAGTTTCAGTATCTCATTATGAAATGTTGAACAAAGCCTAACACTTCTGAGAATATAGTTAAACTGCATTTACGACAATAAAATATATTGCGTAAAAAATTTTTTTCGGGAATAAATTTGTTAGAATATGGATTTTGTAGAAATTTCATAGTTACAACACACACACACACACACACACACACACACACACACACACACATACATACATACATACATAAATACATACATACATACATACATACATACATACATACATACATACATGCATACATACAAATAAATGTTAAACTGCATTTACGACAATAAAATATATTGCGTGTATATATATATATATATATATATATATATATATATATATATATATATATATATATATATATATATATATATATATATATATATATATATATATATATATATATATGTATATATATATATATATATGGCCAGTCAATACTTTTTTATTTGTTTTATCGTTATGTTGCTGTATAAATGTTCTTTTGTAGGATAATTTATATTTATCTAATTTGTACGTTAGTATAAGTAAGAATGCTTTGAGACTTTAATATTGGAATTGTTATGACTGTGAGGAAACGAGATGTAATGTATATATTCACTTATAAGTCGATTCCAACTGCAAAGTGCATAGTCATAGATCTATGCTGTTTGTTAATAGTAACCAGTAGAATAAAAAGCAAAGACCCAGATCTGTCTGCAGATTATACGATGACAGATAATGGTTTATATTGTTGGCAAATGAACTCGACTTATAAATTTGCTTGCAGGTAGTTGTTAGCGTTTTACTGTAAATGATGTGGCTACATTATGATTGTCATATCTAAGACATAAAAATGCCTGGTGTAAATAGCAAATTATTCATAAAGTAATAATCGTATTCATATTCCATCTTGGTATACCTCTAATGTAATTCTAAATGTTGATAAGATGTTAGGGGATATATTAATAAATATGTACGTTTATTTTTAGTACTTCATCTTGGTTTTCCTTTTAATTATCATAATATATTTCCTTCGAAACCATACAATTTTGTCTCATTATGCATATTCTTTGTCGTAAGCAGTTTTAAATATATATTGTTTCCACAGACGGGAAATTAGAGAATAAAACGAGGTTGATCTACGCTGGGTTTGTATACGGTATACAGTATAAGGAAATATTTCACGAGCGATCTGGGTGACGTTGTACTTTCACGAGCAGCGAAGACACGAGTGACAATACAAAATGTTACTACTTCACTAGTTAAATATTTCCTGATAGATAATAATAAAAAACGTAGATTATATATATATATATATATATATATATATATATATATATATATATATATATATATATATATATATATATATATATATATCAGCATTCAACGTTAGAAACACGGAAAACAGATATTCTACCCAAACTCTATATAGCTAGAACATTCGAACAACATTGGGAATCAGCTGAGATACTGTATACAATTTTTCAGTAGGATAAATTTAATAAAAACATAAGCATTTAAATGGGTCTTTAGCAAATTTCAAGCGATTCAATTGGTAAACGGCTGTGAATAAAGTTCAGCATGTTTCATTTTAAAAGGAGATGGTCCTCAGGAAACACAAAATAGTGCTGTATTGCGCAGAAACTCAAAGGAGAACATACTCTATCGTTAACGTCAATACCAGTTTCCTCGGAGTCATATCGTTAACGTCAATACCAGTTTCCTCGGAGTCATATAGTTAACGTCAATACCAGTTTCCTCGGAGTCATATAGTTAACGTCAATACCAGTTTCCTCGGAGTCATATCGTTAGATATGCTTTGATGACTAGTCTTATGTTAGCCATGTAGGCCAATTTTTGTATTTGTTTCCCGCTTTAATTACAGTATTTTTGGGGAGATGGATTTGCTTCTGTGTGCCATAGTTATTGTTCTACGAGAGCGAATGTGCGTGTATTTGTGAATATATTTTTCCTTATTGTTGTCGGAAGAAGACCATGTTTAGGTCAGAAGGTGGGAAGATTTTACTGTGGTTTTTCCTCTTTTGCTTTTAGCCCGCACATATGTGTGTCTATAGTATTTGTGCCGTTCGTGTTTATATACATTTTGTTCCCCAAGAAATTCTGGGGAAATCGTTGAACTTATAAGCCTAAATCTTAAGCCATATTGGTGTATCACACACACACACACACACACACACACACACACACACGCACGCACGCACGCACGCACGCACGCCGCGAGCGCGCACGCACGCACGCACGCACACACACACACGCGAAGAGAGATTACACAAATTTTATCGTCCGAATTATATGTATATATTGAATGTCTACATTTGCAAACAGCTCTGAATATTTTTCCCATCGCAGCTATTTTTATTGTACTAACCGTGTACTTGATTATCGTCTGAGGAAATACAATTAAATTTGTTTATAAGCGCTTGCGTATATTTGTGCCTGTGTTTATGTCCGATTAAATGCTTTTTCACGATTAGATGGCTAAAGATATACCCAACCGGAGAAATGCCAAAGTAATAATCTTTTCTCGCGCTGAGATCTGAGTCAAAAAAAAAATTTAAATGACCCGAGTACCTTATACATGTCACAGCAACGCATCAGCCTTGTCATGTATGAAAACTAATTGGCTAGCCGGATTTGTACAAATATATTCCTTTTTAAAGTCATTCAACTATATTGATTTAAATTGAATTTTTTCTAGTATGCCGCCACGTGTTCAAGACACGATTCCTTGCTAGTTATGGTCACGGAAAGAAGTAAGTTTCAAAAAAGATAAGCCAGTTTGCGAAATCATCTCAAAAGATATGGCGATGATTATATTGGAGCAAATATTGTATTATTAATCTATAGTAATACGTATTTAATTTGGTTCACATCCTTTCATATAAGTAAGCAAGTAGTTAGCAAATGGCGATATTAAAAAGGTTATTATAAATAAATATGTAATCGTGGTGTATAAACATTTAACGAACCCATGTACATTATCAACCCCTATTCGTAAGACGAATCTTTAAATGCGCAATTAATTAGGAGCATATGTGTTGGGAGTCTTTTGACAAAGGAATGAAACTAATTCTTTTCCTTGTATTCATTTACAATGATATTCTTGACATCTACATTAAAGTGTCCCTTTAAAGGTGCAAAATTATTATATTAGGGCCAACAACTCTGTCTTAATTATCTCCCCTTAAGGATGCAACATGATGGTTTATTTAGACGTTGAATATGTGAAGGTTTTGATATTTCACAGCTTGCCTAAAATTCTGAAGCATTATATTCTAGAGTATTATTTTGTCCACTTAGACTAGAACATTAGACTGGTCATATATTGACAGTTTGTCTACAAAGAAACTAAATTCTTGCACTTTCATTTGCAGATAAAATGACCCCAACAAAAACTTGTTTGTGTGTGTGCGTATGATGCGGAATTGTAACGTAGCCGTAACAATATTTCGATCATAGTGTAGCAGTTTATAGTGATGTCTAACACTTGGGCATCATGCCGCAGACATGTAGCATTATGCCCCATCCAGTCACATTATCCTGACACCAGGCCGTCCAGACCTAAATCTAACCTCTTAATGCTGAGTCCCAAGCAAGGCGGCTGCAAGTACCATTTAAAAAGTCTTTGGCAAGACTTCGCTGGGGTTCGAACCTACGAACACCCTCATCGGAGGCGGAGGCGCTAAACCTTTGGGCCACCGAAGCGGTTTATCAAAAGTTAAACTTCCCAGTCATAATATTGGTGAGTTTTCAGCTCTATAAAGAAGTAGAAAAGCAAGTTATACCAGTTTTGTCTTGATCTGAAGCGCTCATTTTCTCCACACAAACAATATGCCAACTTTTTATGAGTTGGACTTAATGCTCACGAAATATGAAAGAAAAAAAGTACAGGATGACTACAGCGTAAACTACCCTACCTTGAACAAATTACAAATTCTGGCTGACGTGCTTGACAGAGTTTGTTGTGATTTACCCAGTTCTTTAGAATAAATGTATGAAGTATATACATGTTTTTTTTTTTGTTTTTTTTTCTGAATGGACGCTTTGATGCTTATGAAATACAGTAAAAAGGGAAACTAACCTTAATATATTTACCACATACTAATGAAGGAAAATGTGGAATAAAATGGTCGAAGTTGTAGAAATTCTTTCTTTTTACAATATGCATATTTCGAATGTTCAATACATGACGACGTTAATGCTAGGAGACGTACATTAATATTCCCGTATTCCAAAAACCATTCTGGCAACTACACGTTGCTTTCCCAATAATATGATAGGTGCTAGATCTATGTGATAGGTGTTAGATATATGTGATAGGTGTTAGAGCTATGTGATAGGTGTAAGGACTATGTGATAGATATAATGTGATCGGTGTTAGAGCTATGTGATAGGTGTTAGAGCTATGTGATGGGTGTTAGAGCTATGTGTTCGGTGTTAAATCTATGTGTTCGATGTTAGAGCTATGTGTTCGGTGTTAGAGCTATGTGTTCGGTGTTATTAGCTATGTGATAGGTGTTAGATCTATGTGATAGGTGTTAGAGCTACGTGATAGGTGTTGATAGGTGTAAGGACTATGTGATAGATATTACAGTTATAGGTGTTAACATTATGTGATAAGTGTTATAGTTATATAATAGGTGTAAGACTATGTGATCGGTGTTAGAGCTATGTGATAGGTGTTAGAGCTATGTGATGGGTGTTAGAGCTATGTGTTCGGTGTTATATCTATGTGTTCAGTGTTAGAGCTATGTGTTCGGTGTTAGAGCTATGTGTTCGGTGTTATTAGCTATGTGATACGTGTTAGAGCTATGTGATATGTGTTAAAGCTATGTGATAGGTGTTAGAGATATGTGATAGGTATTAGAGGCATGTGATAGGTGTTAGACTATTTCATCGGTGTTAGAGCTATATGATAGGTGTTAGAGCTATGTGATGGGTGTTAGGGCTATGTGATCGGTGTTAGAGCTATATGATACATGTTAGAGCTACGTGATGGATGTTATAGTTATGTGACGGGTGTTAAAAGTATGTGTTAGGTGTTCGAGCTATGTGATAGGTGTTAGAGCTATTTGGTAGGTGTTAGAGTTATGTGATAGGTGTTAGAGGATTAGCATAGCAACCACTCAGGCTCATTTTGGTCCCAGAAGGCCCTTCAGACAACTTTTTGTTTATTCAAAGGTGTCCCCAGAATCAAGTGTTGCTACGCCACTGTATAAGAGGCATGCAAATCATCAAAGCATTTAGGCTGTTGGCAGAAGAAGAAAAAATATGACCGAAATAAAAGATGTGTTATGTATAATGAGAAGGTATATACATTTGTGTTGGACTTCAACATACAGTATTATGGTCTTCTAATGTTTAAAAACAAAGATGTTTATGCACTTAAAACGTCTCCTTGATCTCATAAAATAAAAACCAGTTATATATGTTGTATTCCTCGGCATTTAATCCTAAATTAATGAGTTCTGGAAATCGTGCCATGAATTGGATTTCATTAGCAAATGAATTTACCCGATGGACAGAGATTTTGTCTTAGGTCCGAACGTGCGTTAACTTACAGATGGCTTGTTTCAAATCCTGGATAATGGCATGCATTTACTGCGAGACCACGGCAGATTCGTAAATATTGAACACTTGACCGCACAAAGGAGATATATCTGATTTCCAACACTAAACACTTACGATGCCGTTAACAAAATTACAAACAATTAAAAAACGTTGACATTTTTAAAGCTTGTTCATTTTCAACCAGATTTTTTATAATTGTACTGTGTGTGTGTGTGTGTGTGTGTGTGTGTGTGTGTGTGTCAGAGAGAGAGAGATTTGGATTTTTAACGTAGCTTTAAACAAATTTCAGTCATATCACTACAATGTCTGCACTGAGCCAGTTTTTAGTGATGTCTAGCACAGGGGCATAATGCCGCAGACACGCAGGTTCATGTCTCACCCATCACGTTATACTGACACCCATTCGACCAGTCCTTACGCTAACCTTTTAATAATGAGGGCCTAGTGAGACAGCTGTTATTATAATTTTTATAAGTCTTTGCTATGACTCGGCCAGGGTTCTAAACTCTGACCTCCCGCTTCCGAAGCGGACGTTCTAAACACTTAGATCATCGGAGCGGTCGATTGTACTTGATAACGCATGTTCAATTTCAAACGTTACTTCACCGATGTTGTATGTCTTTCATTATTTACAAAGCCACTGTCCCTCCTCAGTTCCATTCTAAATACATCTTTAAATCTGCGTATACAACTTGCTTTATTTGAAATATTTCGTCGATTGAAATCAATAATTTGTGGCCTTTTTGTTGTGTGGCAATTACTAATTTTTCAAGTGGGTAAAATAAGTTTCCAGATCAAGTCCATTCTATCAATGGAATAGAACGTACTTGTACGTTCGTCTCTGAGAGATACGGATTAGGTTTTAATAGATGCGGATGTATGGCATAACTGAATCCCTAGCTAAGAGACAAAGGTACAGTACCATGAACTTAGATCGTGTATTATCAAGAGCTAACTTTAAATTGTTAGAATTTCTGCCGGATTGACAGTGTACCAATTAATAACTGCAATTCAATAACATCGACAGTTAGATAAAAGGACGATCAACAAGTCCTTAAAGACTTAACTCGATTCCTATTAAGATACTGTGTCATGGTTTTCGGAGCGACTAGGCGAACATCGATAAAGCTAGTCTTGGCATATTTGTCACAGACAAACGTGCACGTACGTTCTATTCCATTTACATTGACGTGAACATAAATATGTCGGTTCGCTCTTTACACTTAATGCTATTTACGTATTTCTAGAATTCGACAGTGCAAAGAGAGATAATGCTTAACGACACACTGACGAACTGGGCTTAAAGTAGTGTTGTTTTTTGGGGGGTGGGGTGTTTTTCTTTTAAATATTTAACTTGGTTTTAATAGTTTGAATCGTATCGCTACGATGTTTGCAGTGTGGCATTTAATAGTGATGTCTAGCACTGGGGCATCATGCCGCAGATATTTGGCCTCATGTCCCACCCAGTAACATTATCCTGACACCTCTTCCAGTCCTATCGCGAAACTCTTAATGCAGATCGCCAAGCGAAACAACTGCTAATGCAATTTGTATAAGTCTTTGGCATGACTCGGTCGGGGTTCGATCCCGCGACCTCCCGCATCAGACGCGGACTCTCTAACAACTTAGTCCACTAGAGCGGTAAAGAAAGAAAAAAGTAGAAATATATGTTTAGTAAAATACAAAATATACAACTAGTACTATCCATTGTTCAAAATTGTATGAACTTTAATACATGATACTGCCATTCGGTGAAATCTTTATTATTTTGATATGTAATCCGTTTTTCGAATTCTATCTTTCGTCTTTAATTACCGTTTGTCCAAAGGTGATCTGATAGTCCTAACTTCATCACTATAACAAGAAGATAGGTCAGATACTATATCTGTACTTGATAAAATATTGAAACTGTCTTAACTGAATGAGTATTATTTCAGAATGTACTCTTTACTCACAGTCTTGAAAATGACATCATTAAATTGAAGACTATCGGCCATGTTCTATGGACGGCACTTTGTTGAAAATGATCCATTGTGAGGCTTTACAATTATTAATTTGAGAAACGTTTTGTGTATTTGAGACTGGGCTTTAACTGTGCATCCACCACATTGATACTTACTCAACCTAGCATCAATTCAAATTAAGTATAGGACTTGGAGTACTTTACTTTCATTTGTCAAATACCAATTTCTCAATATCGCGGACAACAGACACTTACTTTCTTTCCAATGTCGATGAACATGTTTTGTTTTATTATCCTAACGTGTTTTCGAGGTTCTTAGTAATCGGGGACTGAACTCTAAAATGACATGACTAAAGGTAATAGAAATGTAAAGGTGTCTGAATGTACGCCAGTTTTGTTGGAGATAAGTAATGCTTAGAAATAGTGCTGAAACGGTTAATTAATTCCTTTACCAGTTACCCGTTCTACATTAACTGAACATTAACCGGTAAATCGCGGTCGTAAAACACCTCTTGTACAGACTGTGAACTAGCAATAATCGCATCGCCCAAAAAAACCCCAAAACAACAAGATTCAGTTTTTAAATAAACTTTTGTGAAACTTGCGTGTTTCACGCGCTGACACAAAGATATTCCCGCTTTGTGTGAGCTCTAGGTGCACGTTACAGATTTAGTTATTTTGTCCCATTCTCCGCCATTTGATGCCGTAATCAATGTCCCAGTACGGTTGATTGTCAGGGTCACTCTTACGCATGGTGTAAAACTTGCGTATCACTAGCGTTATGATGACTTAACACGCCAACCGTAACACGCCTGAACTGTACAAGTAAGAAAACGGTTGTAGGGCAGAAAATAAGAAAAAAGTTACTGACAGAAAGTCTCAGGACAAAGAGTCACAGCTTGAATTTTTTCTCTCACTATTATGAGTTTACATGAAGGAGAAAAAGTCATAGGACACAAAGTCACACTTTGAATTATGTAATATTGCAGGTTTTTATATGAACGACACAACTTAATTAATTACACCTTCTTTAATTAGATATTAATGTAGTAAAGTATAAGCCGTACGATTTTTTAAAAATATTTTCAAGATATTTTACAGTAAGACTATACATAGTATAAACAAAATAATCACATTGTTGTAACTGTCATTGCTAATGCAAAAGTTCATTAATGATTTATTATGTAAGTTAATTATACTTGAAGCCATGGAAAGTGAAGCCATTTAGCACTAAAAAAAAGTTCCATTTTATTAACATATTTCTTTAAAAAGTAAGTAGTGATTAAAGACAAACATTTGCCTGTATATCCTTATCAATGCTACATTTTCCTAAGGGTAATCTTAAATAAACATCAATCATCTGAATGCTATATGCTGTTTTACAATTTTTCCTTAAGTTGTTATACAATTACCATTTTCATTTGAAGCCACCAATTCATTGTGACCAGTAATAGTAATAATTAAGAATAATAGAATATTATGAATTTAAGACATTTTTTTTTCAAAATTCAAACTGACTTTATGTCTTGTAACATTCTGTCCTGCATGCAGACCATTTTATATATAAACATACATATTTGTCATTGTTTCTTTATGATTGTCCCGGCTGCCAAACAAGAATTTACAAGTTAAAGACTCGCGGCGGCATCCCAATTTTTATCTATTTAATTTTATTGTTTTGAACTCGCTCATCCCAATTTGTTTTTTTAATGTGTTTTTTTTTTATTACTTCTTTATTCCAATCCTAGGACGAGCAAGTATATATATATATATGTGTGTGTGTGTGTGTGTGTGTGTGTGTGTGTGTGTGTATGTATGGATGGATGGATGGATTCATGTATGTATGTATGTTTCTGTGCCTCGGCTGCCAAACAAAAAGTCGCGAGCTACGGCATCCTATTTTAAAAACTTTTATAAACTGTAAATTGTTTAGTATTTTTATGTTCAAACTCTTTTTAATTCGCTCATCCCAGTTTGTTTCATTTTTTAAATTCCCGTCTTAAAACTAGCAATTAACCTATTTTTCTATATAAACACTGTTACGTATATTTGATTTAATTCATATTTGATTTAATTCATTTGTTTGTAAGTTTTAAAATCTTATTTAAAATTTCATTACGTGTGAATTAATGTAATTTTGTTTACTATGAATTTTATATTTTCCAGAAAATTCAGTTTGACCTGACTCTTTTCATAAACACCTAATAATAGAGACACTGTTTGTATTTTTGACTTAGTTTCCGACCTTGATTCAGAAATCACTGAGACAAGTAAAACAACTTCCTATTTTTATTTTATTCTAGGAGCAAAATGATTTGTTTTTATCAAGGTCATACTTGTACGTGATTTTTAGATGTAAACAGCCTCTATTTCGCAATTCTGGGTTTTCAGAAATTGCGCAGTATTTAGATTTAATAGTGATGTTTAGAGAGATATTTCTCAGTTTGTACTTTTACCTTGGACACTGGAAAAGTGTTTGTGACCAGTTTGGAGTTATTTTATCGGAAATTCAAACACCGGAATTTTGTTTGTGAATCAACAAAGAACTGGAGACACATCCGTACGATAAAACATACAGTATACGTCATCGCCTTCCATCTTGGAGTTTTCGTCCTGACCCGAACTTGAATTCATTAGAACATTTCATTGCTAGGACTTGCAAAATTTAATTCTTGGATTATTCTTGGATTATTTTTCGATTTGATTCTTAAAACCGTAAGTTCTTATTTTTTTAATTTTTACAGTGTTTTTCCAGGGAAATAAATTATTTGTTAAACTTTTCATAGCTTATTGTTTTCACTATTTCTTTGGTTACTGTTTATTAGAGTCTAAACAAGTTACACAAGAACACTCACGTTGTCTTTCTGTGTGTCCCGGCTGACAAACAAGAGGTTGTGAGTTCGAAATCCCATTTTTTTTAAAAATCAAGTTTTTAAATGATTTTTGTTGGTATTTTTATTTTACTACTTTCTTTTAAGCTCTCTCATCCCAACTAATTTTACTTTTTACTTCATAGGATGGGTAATTAAGCTAGTTACTATGGTAATTCAAAATGTGATTTTTTTTTTGTTGCTCTGTGACTTTGTGTTCCATGTGTGTTTCTTACATTTTGTCCTGTGACTTTCTGACCGCTTACCAATAAAACAGGGTTCGTGTATGCGAATGTGCCTGTACGTGTTTGCATAAAGTGTGAGTGAAGATGGTATGAATAATATTCTGTATCATATCTTAAAATTACAGATCACAGTACATGTATAGCATTTGGCATATCGTATCTCAGTAGCTAAAATCACGGTACATGTATAGCATTTGGCATATCGTATCTCAGTAGCTAAAATCACGGTACATGTATAGCATTTGGCATATCGTATCTCAGTATCTAAGATCACGGTACATGTATAGCATTTGGCATATCGTATCTCAGTATCTAAGATCACGGTACATGTACATCTATAGCATTGGCTTAATCACATCTTAGAATTGCAGATCACTGTGCATGTATAGCATCTGGCTGCATCATCTCTGAGAATTGCAGATCACGGAACATGTACAGCATTTGGTTGCATCCGAGGCAGCTGTATCACTATGTTTAAATTCACGTTTAAAGTTTCTTTTTTTTGAAGACAAGCCCGGGAGCGAGACATTTTATTCACATTTCCAGTTTGCACGTAAAATTTGTTCAGCGTACAAACTATTCCTGACGCTACGAGCTGGATGTGTGTGTGTGTGTGTGTGTGTGTGTGTGTGTG
The DNA here is from genome assembly GCA_028554795.2 of Sinohyriopsis cumingii. NCBI lineage: Eukaryota > Metazoa > Mollusca > Bivalvia > Unionida > Unionidae > Sinohyriopsis > Sinohyriopsis cumingii. The sequence continues at coordinate 42,615,350 of CM068841.1, read as the reverse complement.
TAGGTGCCTGGTAATCGGTCGACCGGTGTTACCGCTAATACTCGAATCGTCAGCGGTTATCTGGTTACTCGTGCAGCGCTACATGGAATAGTCACTGTGTCAGTTACACTTGAAGCACGGTCGACCATAAAGTAATTGGGAATGTTACCTAACATACAGGGTATTGACTACCTTGTGCCTACAATTTCCATCCTATTAATCTAAACTAAACGAGGAGATTACACGACAAGTCCTCCCAGGGGGTGTCAAATACCATGTTAGTGACGCTTGTGCCTATACATGTATTCAGAATAAGCGGGGGTAATAATAGAACTAGTATATAACGTTACTTTATCATAATTAACTCACAAAATCTTAAATGGTGTAGCAACTGTACGTATATATATATATATATATATATATATATATATATATATATATATATATATATATATATATATATATATATATATATATATATATACAATCACAAAGAACTTGATATTATTAAATGGGTTTTGAAAACTTCATACCCAGCAAGATCACCTAGCCTTTTTAATATGGGGACGGGTGTATTATTAAATCATTTGGGAATACATCAAGGGTTTAAATTAATATAATATTTCAAATATAACCCCCGACTGAGGTACGATAATATGGCATTTCCAAAGACCCGCCCCCACCTCCAATTAGTCTGAAAGTAGAGCTGTGTACGAAGTCAGTTATTTAGATAAAGGTAAATGTGTCAACTGTTTACAAGATTGAGATTCTAATAAACAGTGCTGAAACAGTCTTAAGCGTAAATACATACATACATACATACATACATACATACAGGGGCCCCGAGTGGCCGAGTGGTCTAAAGCGCTCTCCGTTACGAATCACTGCCATCTCACCTCTGTCTGCGCCGGTTCGAGTCTCGGATTCAATCAATGTGGGTATGTGAGAAAGCTTGCCAGTAGCTTCTCGTAGGTCGGTGATTCTTTTAGGGGTTTTCCCGGGTTCTTCCTCCACCATTAATACTGGCCGCCATGTATAGCCTATCGTGTGCTAAAAAATGGCGTCAAACCCCACAACAACAACATACATACATACATACATACATACATACATACATACATACATACATACATACATACATAGAATGAATATGACTGTAAACTCTGCAAGAGACTGACTACAGATAGAGCCAGGCATATGTTACTATACTGCCAAACCCTAAACGACGAACGTAATACTATGTTTGAAAAAATAACAGTGGACATCTTTGATTCTATGGATGATTAATCATGGCAGGCATTCATGTGTGTGGTGGCTGGTGGAATAGACACAATGTACAGAAGAACCAATGAACTTAAAAACGATATCTGATATTATGCTTGTTCAGGGAAATGGACCCATTTCATTTTGATCTTATACATTATCTACATGTGCTCTAAGTGAGAGAGAACATGATAATCCATTTAAATCGTTACAGTCGAATGTAAATAATTCCAATTCCTTTATTTTCCTCTCTTACTCTATGTTGCGTATATATCTCGTTTGCAATGAATTCTCTCACTCACGTGTTTAGATATTGCGTTTTATTTACGTTTCTTGATATTTATATATATGATATATATATATATATATATATATATATATATATATATATATATATATATATATATATATATATATATATATGCATATGTGTGTATGTGTGTATATATGTATGAATATATGTATGTGTGTATATATGTGTATGTGTGTATATGTGTGTATGCATACATATGTATGTATGTGTATGTATGTATGTATATATGTGTATATGTATATATGTATATATATAGTGTACTGTAAGTCCATTAATGTGAAGCTATGTTCCTATCTTTTCTGTATTAACGAAAAATTAACTGCAGCATGAGTAAGGATGTTAGCTGAGAAAGCATATAAAGGACTCACTGTACTAATTACATGGAAAAATGGGAACCAGCCTGGAAATGGGTGAACATAAAATAGAGAATATATGGGTTTGGTTGTCCAGGATTGGTTAATGATGTCAAGTTATGTTTTATGAAAAAGAATCTTTTGAGAGCTTATCCTAGTTGTAAGTGATTTATTTTAGAGACATTGTTTTATTGCTGCAATTTCAGTCCTTTAACAGTCTTGAGTTTGGAACACTCATTAATAAAATTAGCACCTGACTCTTTGGTGCAGAATTGGAAGCACACGTTTCAAACACATTCAGGTCCAGAAAATTCCGCGGCTCATATCTTTTCCTCTACAAAGAAGCTCACATCCATGTTTCATCTATACTGATAAAGATATATTTGATCATGAGCACTCAGAAATTTTAAGTTACTGAATTTTTTAATACCATAAAGTTTGCATAGGTTTAATATGGAAACAGAATTAGTACCGTGAGTCCTAAAACGATTGTTCAAATTCGGTACCAATCGGATATCCCCTGTTATTTCTGCGAAACAAAACATGCATCAGATGTATGTTGCTTCAGTAATTTACAGGAGAATCATATATGTTGTTCGCCAGAAATGACTTCACAAAAGAGAAACCTTAATTTATTTGTACCAGGTCATATTGTTTGGATGTACTTGATACAATAGTTCGCAGTGAAAAGAAATAGTTCCATACGTTCGTAATATCTCGGTGAATCCTTGGTTCGTAAATAACCGCTTTGTGAGAACGGCAGAGGATGACAGTAGTCGGCATACATTCAAGTTATCACACGTAGGATTTACCTCGAAGTTTCGAATCCTTCGTTCCCTGTGGCGGAGCGGTCTTGGAAGAAGAAAATTTACACCATTAGATACTGGCGAAAACGAGACCGGAAAGAGATGGAATTACTCTTCTCTTCCATCTTAAGTCTACTGTTATGAAAAAAAGTGGTGGAGTACGAGGTCATGAGAAAAGGCTGCAATGCACGTAAAATCGTGCGCAGTATACGTGGTGTGAATGAACGGAAGATGCTTACAATCGTATCCGCGAATCGAAAAACAAAGCAAAACAATTACTAAGTTGAAAATACCAATTAGTAAGTCGAAAAAGCCAATTACTAAGGGTGAGGCTTTTTAGATCAATGCTACTATAAATACACAAGAACAGGAAAAGTGGACGAACACTATCTCATGGACTTAACAGATATGACGAAGCAAGCAGCTAAATAAAGGGTAGAAATTTATATACATGTATACATATTTAGCATGCTGTTCACTGTTTTGACTTTCTGCATGTCCTTGACCTTGCACTAACAAAAATGGAAAGTTTGTTGCTGAAGCGATTGCAAACGTGTACAGGAATCGTTGTTGTTGTTGTTGTGGGGTTTAACGCCATTTTTCAGCACACGATAGGCTATGCATGGCGGCCAGTATTAATGGTGGAGGAAGAACCCGGGAAAACCCCGTGAAGAACCACCGGCCCACGAATTACAGGAATCGTGGTTGGTCTGAAGTTATTCAACAAGGTTATAGAAAACAGCTTTATGAAATGTAAATAAAGCAGCCGCTAAATTAAATTTTCATTCTTCCATTCAGTATGTTTGAATCTGTAGCCAACATTTCACCTCCTATGTTAATGTCAAAACCATATTGAGAGACAATAGTTCCTCTTGTTGGACACACTATAATGGATAATGTCAAAACCATATTTCATGACATTAAAAGCAGGCAGATGTTAGCTGTCTCTTATAAACTTACGGCTATCTTTCAGATCCATAATGTTCCCGTTTAATTTATTTTTGGGATTTCCGTTTCGTAATGAGAATTCGCGATACCCACCAGCATATTAACGAATCTGAGTTCCATGCGATATCTATTTCGTTCCGGCAGCAAAATTTGTGTCACTTTTTAAAACCAAAAGATTATTTTGGTGCATATTCCGCCAATCAATCAACACAAATAATGCTTGTACAAATGTCTTTTGAGATGTTAAAGGATCGTGACGTATCCTATTACATTTCCTTTCTTAGATGTGTCACGTGAAACTTTCATAGGAAGTCTTTAAGACAGCAATCAGTTGGGTCGCTTATTTTCTGACAACTGAAACTTTATGAGATATGATATAATATGAAGTTTAACTGACTCCTGAAATAAATCTGTGTTCTTCTAATAAGGATGATGTTGACGCATACATGTTACAGTGCGTACCGTTTGGTGCATTGACGTAGTTACCGATAACAGGATGTTGGTTTTTATTAATAATTATCCGTCAAAATAATTAGCACTCACATTCTTCTTCACCGCGTTAAAACGGTAATACGATGTAAATCACAATTTCGTTGATATTTTGTATTCAGTTACTGTTTTAATTATTGCAAAAAGTATTAATTATTGCAAAAAGCATTAATTATTTCATTTTAAATAACACTCTCCTCTTTATCGCACGCACCCTCTCCTCTTAATCGTACGCACATACTCACAGACCTTCAAAACCTAACTTTTAAAAATTCCAAATTAGACACATTGACCACCTGTCTGTAATTTAGCAGTTGATACTGTTTTACAGTTTATATACAACTGCTCAGGTGGCCTAGTGTTCAGAGCGTCCGCCTCGGATGCGGGATGTCTTGGGTTCGATCCCAGTTCGAGTCATACCAAAGACTTACAAAAATGGTACTAACAGCCGCCTCGCTTGGTGCTCAGCATTAAGAGGTTAGTGTTAGGACTGGTCGACCTGGTGTCAGGATAATGTGACTGGGTGGGACATCATGCTACATGTCTGCGGCATGATGCCCCAGTGCTAGACATCACTATAAACTGATACACTGCAGACATCGTAGCGGTATGACTGAAAATTTGATAAAGTTACGTTAAAAATCCAAATCACACACACACACACACACACACACATACGCACACACTTTATATACAAATGCTAAGTCAGAAAGTCAACCTATTTTTATTCTGAAGTCTAGCATATCTCTTTTCAGCCCTTTTTCTTTTCAATCGTTTATCCTTTACAAACACAGAATCTATGACACATGACGAACACAAAAATATTAAAGCTGTACAAGCTCTAAGACACAGGATGCATATAATAATATTAAGCAAGTGCACAGTCCCACAGTCCATAGCAACAAACAAAAAATTAAACCTGTACATATTCCATGACACAGGACACATAACCAGATTAACCTGTACACAGTACACATAACAGTGTTCAACAGGAACAAATTTTACGACACAGGATACAAATGTTCAGTAACAGTAACAGTATTAAACCCAAGACTAAATGAAAATATCATAAACTAAATTATATATTTTTAGGATGAAAAAAAAATCGTGAATTGCTTTCCTTTTATTTTCCAGTGATACAATTGTTTTGGGTTATTTAATAAAAAATAACCTTATGGTGAAAATATCTCGCTTTTTCAACTAATCTAAAACTCAAAAATCAGCTCAGAGAGTCAGTAGGATAAATTACTACCCACTGTAAGAAAAGTGATCAAATAAAAAAAACCGGCAAAACTTACTTATGATATACTTTATAAAGTTATATTAGTTTATCGAAGTTGTTATCGATCAATAACCAATGGTATTGCCAGTCAGCTCCAGATTAAACTCTGTGGAGACCCTTAGGCAGTCGAAATCTTGCCTCCCGCCCCCCTCCGCAAATTATCTCCTAATACGTTTTTAATTTTACCTTCGTTTCTGGAGGTTTCTCGTTCACGCGCTCTAGTGGGATAACATTGAACTAAATAGTGTGCTGGTCGGCCGCTAGATGGAGATGACCATCACTACTATACATTACACGTACGTAGGTTGCACCGAATTTTTTATATTTTTTTATACATACTGACAGCTGACAGAAGAGGCGCTTTTAAGAGAAAAACGAATGTGTTCCTGATGTCTATGGTTTATGTACTTATTAATGGGTACATTACATTAATAAAGTATTTTCTCTAAGGAGTCTTTAACGTAAAGTTTTCGTTTGATTGATTAATTTTTATTCTATCTTTTGGAAACAATTTAATAAAGCTTGATTGTAATTTTCTTTCAATATCAAATCAATATTATTTTGATCTGTTGTCGCGGGGCCCCTAAAAGGCGTCGGGCCCATAGACCGGTACTATAGTGTCTATTTGGTAATCCGGCACTACTGACAGTAGTTAAGTAAGCAATATTCACTGCATCCTTATATGGTAATTACGTACCCACACATACGATGAACTAATTCTAACTTCCGCTAAATAAAAATAGCCACGGAATAATCAAACACTGTGCACGTCATAAAACTGACGCCAACCATAGGTCAGTAGTGGTAGCAGCTCTTTCAACCAAAACAAGTGTCGGCGAATTGACTGTTGGAAAAGGATGTTTTGACACTCACTGTTGTGAAAAGAAAGGTCTGTCAAATATTGACCAGCCATGGCACGAACGAAACAAACCGTACGTTAAATCCACATGATTTAACTAGCGGAAAGTTTCCACAGCCCAGCTGAGAGAAATGAAAAGATAAATATACAGAAAATATACAAAAAGTGTAACAATACATGCGAACTTTTCAAAAAAAATCTGAAACAACTCAGTCCACGAGACGCACGAGCTAAACCAAGATGGCGAAAAACAATTTACAGAACTGGAAAAATAGTTCGATAAAGAATGGGTCGATACAACCGAAGTATCGTGCTTAAAATGCTCATATAGAAAAGGAACCCAAGAGATAGATATATCAAGAATACCAGAAGAACAAAGACCCACAACCAGCATAGTAATAGCCGCTCTAAGTATAATAAATAGAGTATTTACAAATCGAGTAGACAGTCTGAATATCAATGGAAAGAGTGGATTCATTCTGAGACCAAAATGGACGGAACCTATTATGTCACACGGGGAAATATAAATTGTAGAAGGAACAATGATTGTGAAAAAAAATCTGAGCCCTTTTAGAGGAAAACGAAAAAAGAAGAAAGCGGAACTTCACATTGTGGATATACCCATGGAAATTCCACTGGAAGCCACGGTAGAGCGATTCCAACAAAAATTTAAAGCCAAAGTAAGTAGGGCGAGAATGGACACCATCATTGGAAACACAATAAAGAACGGCACAAGAGTATCTGAGGTAGAAAGAGACAAAATATATTCAATAAAGAAGGTGTTCTTTCTACACGGATATTTTTATAGCGAAAACCTGGTATAAAGGTTATATCTTCCACAGGAAATGCCGCAAGTGTGGGAAAGTGGGGCACATGCCTAAGAAGTGCCAAATATAACAAGAAAACAGACAACAACAACAACAACGAGACCCACCACATTAGCGAGATAACAATATATCCAAAACAGATAAGACAGCAGCAAACAATAGAAAAAGATAAATATAAACAAGAGCATAGACAGCAATTAACCCAACAATACAAAGTCAAACAACAACAACAACCAATAGAAAAAGAAAAAGATAAGCAAGAACATAAGACAGCATCCAACCCCACAACACAAGGACAAATAACAACAATCGAAAAAAAAGGAAACACAAGAAAAATCACAGAACCAACAACAAAAGCACAAAAAAGGAAATAAGCAGCAACAACAACAACTAAGAAAGCAACAAGAAGTAATACAAGACGAACAACAAAAAAACAAGAGGAAAACTAACAAACAAACAGAGACAAGAACAGAGATGAAGAAAAAAGAAAGCTAGAATATGCATAAGCCAGAAGCAGGAAAAAGACCCATAAAAAATATCGGAAGAAAGTGAAAGAAAAAAGAAAAAGGATTTTTACAAGCTAACATATGACGAAGAACTCGATGAGGCAGAATATGACATCAGAGAGATGGACAATTTATCTGAAATTGTAACTTTATGAAAACAAAAATACAAGATCAGTAAGGACAAAACCCCATATCATCAATCACACAATCCATACAAGTTCTCAAAAAATTGCATTTAACAAATTACATACCCAAAAATTATACCTGTAAAGAATATAGCACTCAATTTTAACAAATACACTAAGCCTTCGGGTAAAATTACAGTTAGGGAGGAGGACTACCTTGAATGGTCTGAAAAGATCAGACGAGGGACATCCCCCCAAAAGAAAATGATGTCTGTCTGAGAATGATATCGTCTGCTTGAAAATGTCGTCTGCCTGAAAATGATGTTGCTCTTCATTTATAACAGATGAAACGCAGCATATATATATATATATATATATATATATATATATATATATATATATATATATATATATATATATATATATATATATATATATATATATACCTACCTAAGCTAAATAAAAGAAATAACCATATTCTAAGATAATAAAGAAAATTTGAAGAGATCTACATACAAACACTTAAAATTGCAAAGAGAATAAACAAAGATTAATCAAAAATATCGAAATATGAATTGCTGGTGACTGCCGATTGCTGCTTTTAGTACGAGAGAAAGAGAGATACAGTCAAACGGGCCTTTACACACTGTATGAATTAACATAATTAATTCGTTGTTGTTATGCACACAAAGATACTTATCCATTATGAATATCATTATTTCATCCTTACATGAATTTAATAAACAGGCGACTCTAAAATGACTATATTTCCTTATGTTGAGGTACTATCCACGACCGCTGGGCCACGACACTCAGATAATAACCCCGAAGTACACTGCGCTTCGAAATTTACCCACCGCCATGACGTCGATATTAATAAGAACAATGACAGATAACCACCTAAGAAGCAATTTTTATGGCTGATATTTTCATAATCGCATCTTTAGTTGTCGTTGATGTAGTGGGGTTTATTTCTTCCTAATATCAATATTTTTTGTTGGGGGTTTATTTTCGGCTATATGACATTCCATCCTCTTTAATAAGCTTATTTTCGTTTACAGCTGAAGGAAAACCACGCGTGTGCTTCCATTGCCGAAAGTAACATCTACATCTGCATTGAGCACCGGTTACATTTACATTATGAATAAATATAATGTTCAATGAAACGTTAAAATATTTCTCTTTAATTGTGTTATTCCTGATGCAATACAGAACAATCAGCTATTATTGTTTTTAAAAACATAATACAAATGTCCCTGAGTATTAAAATAAAATTGGGACCAATTCATGTGGCGTAGAATACCCTTGCAACCTTGGTCATTCTGCTCCCTAAGACACTGGTCCAATATTTTTTAGTTCACAACCTACACACAGGTCTGTATATACAATATTTAATATTCATTAATTGAGTAAAGGAATAACCGTACATATGCTAACATGTCTCAAATGACACATTGCTGCATCCAAGGAAATTATACATTATGCTTTGGAAAAATATTTGCTTAATCGGTTTGCATAAGTTGAGGTTAAAAGGAAGACAAGGAAAATTCCATAGATATGTAAATAGAACCTTCACCCATACTCTCCCCATGATCTGAAAATTCCATAGATATGTAAAAAGAACCTTCACCCATCCATTCCCCATGACGTTGTATCCAGGATCTGAAATCTTCCTTGTCGTCTAACTATCATGGCTAGACATTATTCCAAATGTGATTACCCATTCTCAGTTGCTAGGAACAAATTTGAGGTTACCAGAAAGATTCAATATTACTTATGAAAATGCATGATACAATTTATCCCTCGATAAACGTGCCTTTTTACTTCTGGGTGACTTTAGTTGTCATCTACTCGTCTAGGAAATAATCATACCAATTTTAATTAGGCCATCTACTCGTCTAGAAAATAATCATACCAATTTTAATTAGGCCACCTACTCGTCTAGGAAATAATCATACCAATTTTAATTAGGCCATCTACTCGTCTAGGAAGTAATCATACCAATTTTAATTAGGCCATCTACTCGTCTAGGAAATAATCATATCAATTGTAATTAGGCCATCTACTCGTCTAGAAATAATCAGACCAATTTTAATTAGGCCATCTACTCGTCTAGGAAATAATTATAACAATTTTAATTAGGCCATCTATTCGTCTTGGAAATAATCATACAGATTTTAATTAACTGCTCTTAATCGGCGTTGACGGATTAAAGGTTATGAAATTAACCACCTAACGAACCGATGCCGGACGGACATATGAACGAACGCACGGACATGACTGATCACAATATATCAGCAAAAGCGCAAAATAAACTTGACGCAAATTAGAATATGTACTATATTAAAAATTAAATGGTTTGGTCTATAAAAAGCACTTGAATGTCATTATAGGTGTAGGAACAGATTTGCAAAAATTGTCTTCTCTATATGATTCCCCCATCCCTACATTCTTCCATATATGTAGGTATACACTACAAAGATCACAAATACAAAGACTAATAATTAATTAGTGGATGAATGGACGGCACCTTTATGCAGAAAGATTCAGCATTTAACTGATGTAGACAGATGGACGGACGGATAAACAAAATGAAAGACCAATCGAACGATAATAATAATAATAATAATAATAATAATAATAATAAACTATCTTTAACGAGGATAACACATTTGGTCATGGCTGACCCATCTGCCATGTGGTCCTCAGTTTTTGTAATAAAAAATAAAAATAGAAGATCATGCACATAACCATGTATCGTCGCATACTCATTCGTACATGTTTGACATGAATGACTATGTGTGACTATACTGGGAAACATACAAATATATATCAATTATGGATATGATTTTAAAGTTTTCTATTCAGAGCTTTTAATATGTCATTCCAGCTGGTCTAGATGGAATTTCTTTAATGATATGTTAAAAGGAGCAAGGGAATTTGAATTACGTATCCTCGTTGGTAAGGAATTCCATACAGTAGGTGCTGATACAGAAAATGAGCTTTTGTAATGATTGGTTTTTGACCAAGGAATCTGGAGATCGTTGTTAGTCGTCGATCTGAGATTGCGCTCAGTATTCGATGATCTTAGTTCAATTATGTTAGAGATATAATTTGAAGAAAGACTGTTTAAAGACTTGTATGTCATGATTCCTTTAAAATAAAGAATACGTTTTTGTATAGGTAGCCATTTCAAACGTGAAAACAAAACATTTGAGGGAGTCATAACAGGAAGTTTCAGTATTATTCGGGCTGCCCTTTTCTGGAGTCTATCAATTCTGGACAGATTATAATTTGATGTGTTTCCCCATATGGTACAGCCGTAATCTATCAGTGGTAGTATACAACCCGAAAAATAAATTTCAAGTGATTGTGGAGGTAGAAATTTTGAAAGCAATTTTAACAGAGTTATTCTTTTGACTACCATTGTACATAAGTGATCGATATGCGCATTCCAGCTGAGGTGTTGATCAATGTAGATACCAAGAAGTTTTTGATTTTTGACAATAGATACGTCTAAGCCATTTTGAGTTAGAAGTAAATCCATGTTAGCAGATAGACGCTGCCTTGTTCCAATTGTCATACATTTCGTTTTAGAGACGTTAATATGCATTTTGTTTTGATGACACCAAACTGATATATTGTTGAGGTCGATTTGAAGTTTATTTTTAACGGAGTCTAGAGATTTATCAGATAAATGCAATGTCGAATCGTCAGCGAAAAGATCTGTGTTAGCGTGCGCATGATACAAGGCTAAGTCATTGATAAATAGTGGAAAAAGAAGAGGCCCTAATATAGATCCTTGGGGAACACCACTTAAGATATGACTTGGTTCGGATATATGTTTACCCGTGCAAACAACCTGGTGTCTGTTTGTGAGATACGGCGTGAACCAGGCAACTGAGTTTGGAGAAAACTTGTAGGCTGAAAGTTTTTTAATGAGCACCGAATGGTCAACCAAATCAAATGCTTTTTTAAATTCAGTGAAGATTGCACCATTAAATTCACTTGATTCTACTGCTAATAGCCATTGGTCTATAAGTTTTGTCATTGCAGTTTGACATGAATGATTCTTTCGAAAACCTGATTGTGATCTATGGAGGAGTTGGTACTTGTCAAGATATCTGAAAATATGCTTGCTGACATGTTTTTCCATAATTTTTGAAAGTACGGATAGAACAGATATGGGTCAATAGTTGGATGGGTCATTCTTTTCATTTCCCTTATAAATTGCGAATACTTTTGCTAACTTCAATGACTCGGGGAATTTATTGGAAGTGATACTGCAGTTAATTATTTCTTTCAACGACTCTTAGATTGATAAAGTCGATCGATATATGTATGTATTGATGGATCCATCGATCATAGGATCGATGAGTTGGAAGACTGAGACATAAGGCTTGAAATATATAGACAAACAAATGTAGAGAAAAGTAAATATATTGAATATGCATGTCAGTGGATAGGTAAGTTAATGAAAAAGACCGCTTTTTGTTATATAATTTTTTTTTTTGATTGATGCTTCTGTTTGAATCCTTGAATTGTTTAGGAAAATTACATAGATACAGTTGGTTAATTATAAGCTGCCCCTATGCCTGTGTGCGTTCCTCACTTATTAATACTGACTTACATAAATCAAGATTATGGTATTAATTCGTTTCAGCTTAGTACTAATATTAATATCCCTACTCCTACTTCATGGACTGGGTACTAACATGAGCATATACGTCTCAATGGAGCAAACTGGATGTGAATCACACACGGCGCTTTTTTCAGCCTAATATCAACAATTTGAACATATTCCTTGCATATAATGAAATAAATTGAGTAGTCCTCTTATTTAATACCGGAAGTATCGCACATCATTGTAGAAATAGTTGTAAAATCTCGTTTACCTTTCTTATTGAACTTTTTCAGGAAATTGAATCTGGGTTTTCCCACTCCAATATTTAACACATGCACAGTCAACGTAGGGTAACCTTTAAGCGATTGTCATGAACATAGTGTATGTTCGTGAAGAAATTTTCAAATTTTTAAAATGTTTGACATCTGTACACCCTTCACAGAAATAGTGTGTATAAAAATCATGAATTAATAGTTCAGTAATCTGCCTAATACAGAAAAGTAGATATGAGCACAAAAAGCACCAGAGAGGACCAGGACAGCGGACAGGATTTGTGGGCCCTAGGAAAAATTATCCAATAGGCCCCAATGAATCACAAATTGAAACAACGGTGGACCCCCTGGCCGTTGTGGTCCCGATGAATTTGTCCTACTCTGTCCGCGGTCCTGGATAGGACTTACAAAAGTGTTTGATCCATTTCTGAAAGGAAAGTGTTGGGTGGATGATTTTCCTATGTGACCAGAATTATAATTTGTACAAATCTACGTGTATTTAGATAACTCTTCACGACTTCACGACTATATACTCGCGAAAACACGAGGACTTACAAATCTCTCTGTTGCATATAATTAATTTCATAGTAGATGGATGCATTCAAGTGAACACAGCATTATGAATGCCAAAATAATCAGATCCCAAGCCCAATCTGAGAAGCCACATCATTGCAAATGTATCCCAGGATGAGTTCAACATTATTATCCATATTTTTTCATTTAGTCAGCAGACTAAGGAGAGAGAGAGAGAGAGAGAGAGAGAGAGAGAGAGAGAGAGAGAGTATAAACTCCTTAGCCAATCCAATGTATCATAAACAGTTTTGGGATTCACATTCATTCCCATTTAATTTGTTAACTAAATGGCAAACCTTTGAGGAATCTGCTTAATATGTGCCGCCTTTGGTGTTCATTGTTTGCTGCTAATTAGACAAGTTAACTTGTTTATTTTCGGATTATTCATTCCCATGCAGTCACAAGAGGTGGGGAGGGGGAGAGGACGGAGTTTAGATGAAAGTCACGATGCAGTAACATAAATCAATATATACTCATTTATTGTTGAAAAATACTTGATGAAAACGCACATTTCAGCTCTTATACTTGTGTGCTGGCATATTATTGCTTACTTCTGTCTGCGGCGATATAACATGACAAATGTTCTATTCATGTAATAAGTGTAGGTCATTCGAGTTGCCCTACGTCAAATGCGCATGACCGTACCGGATGTGGCTATGGGATAGGTTTGGCCAGCTAAAAACTAAAAATAGTATCTGAAAATGATCTCTACGATATTTTCGTTTAGATCGTCCGCCATAGTAGTTCAAATAATGATTACTTCTCAGCCTCGCTTGTGTGCCATATAAGGACATTGAGGCCTTATTTGGAAACGTAAATAAAATCGTAGTATAAATATGGCACGGTTTGAGTCAGAAATTCTGCGCATTAAATTCTGCGCATTAAAAGTAAATACGGCTTATCGGCAACTTTGAAATTACACCACTTGATTGATAATAACATATAGAAAATGGGTCACGACGAGAGTCTCGCGTTTTCTGTCATGGCGGACACGGTTAGTGTAACCATACCACGTTATTGTATCGTGTAAGGGCTTAATACATTCAAAATAAGCCAAACTTCTTTCACAACATTTTTATACTTATGTAGTAGTTTTCTACATTATTTGTTTTCCTGACTTAAGTAATGATATGTTTTGCTCTATTACATGATATGGGATCAATTGGTAGCCTCAACCACAGCACGCTACGACATCGTAGCTAGTTTCAGCTTTGTTGTTACCATAATGACATTAGTTTATTCTCTGTAAAACATGTACCTTTGGTATTTGCTTCTGACGGCATTTAAAGACCACAGCTACCAACTTAAATCATGCATTATGAATTGATATGTCAAACAGTGAAGGGGGCACTCTGGTTATGCAGAAAGAGGGCTTATAAACACAGGCGAAACATCAATTTGTCCAATGAAATAGAACGCTTGCGTGTTTACGTAGACAGTCTTAAATCTGAAAATTTTATCTGACTTGTTCATCATTTCTCTTTTGTTGCCTTAATAGACTTTACTGTGCACTGACATCAGCTGATGTTATTTCTCGCTAAGTAAAGTAAGTGATGATGTGCATGAAAATAGAGGTATTACGATTATATACATGACACTTCCCATGGATATTCTATATATGATTACTGTGCTTGACGAGAAATAGCGGCGCCTAATCTCAAATTTCAGATTGTTTCAAAAGATAAAACAAGAAAGGTGATAAACGAATCGAATCACTTTATCGTACGTTTAAAACTTGATATGTAAATAGGGTGATGTCCCGTTGCATTCAGCCAAGAACTCTTTAATTTCTCATTTCACATGGTCCTTGAATTTGAAACTTTCTTATTTTGTTAATGGAACATTGAGCACAACATAATATGATGCATTTGTGTTTTCCACCGTGGCGGGATGCAGTTATACCTGATAACTGAACTCACAGCTCTTTTGACGGGATACATTTATACCCGCTAAGTCGACAATACGGTTCTTTTGACGGGATACATTTATACCCGCTAAGTCGACAATACGGTTCTTTTGACAGGATGCAGTTATACACGCTAAGTCGACAATACGGTTCTTTTGACAGGATGCAGTTATACCCGCTAAGTCGACAATACGGTTCTTTTGACAGGATGCAGTTATACCCGCTAAGTCGACAATACGGTTCTTTTGACAGGATGCAGTTATACCCGCTAAGTCGACAATACGGTTCTGACAGGATGCAGTTATACCCGCTAAGTCGACAATATGGTTCTGACAGGATGCAGTTATACCCGCTAAGTCGACAATACGGTTCTTTTGACAGGATGCAGTTATACCAGTTATACCTAATAACTCTACATCAATATTTATGTTGTTGTCCATATTGTCTCCAAGAGACCGATTCGCTCAGAAAGCATAAATGGGAAGCACATACTATGAAAAAGAAGCTTTCAAATATCTAAGTCCAAAAAGAAATTGAAATACAATGAACAATTGTGATTTAGTTTAGCATTGGATTAACAGCGTACGTTCATAATATTTAAGGACGCATTGGATTCGAACTGATTTATACCTCTGAAGGGAAAAGTATAAAGGTAAAATGTAAATTGAACAAAAAGGCACTGTCTGTTATAACATCCGTTGCAACACGATCTATTATTACATGTACGTGTGTTGTGATCTACAGTAAAGATTTCTTATTTATTACATTCAACGTCAAATTTTATTACATTCAACGTCAAATTTTATTAGATTTAGCTCCAATTTTTTCTTACCTTTAGCGTCAAGATCTATTACATTTAGTAAACTTATTACATTTAGCGTTTTAATTTTACATTTAATGTAAAAGTATTAAATGTCATGGCAACCAAATCTTATTCATAATGTTATAATTGTCGTATGGTAATTTCCGTGTTTATATTCCCACCCAAAACGTTCCAGATTTGTTTAGCAAATTCCGAAAGTTTGAGTTATTTGTTTAAATGACTGGCGAATTTTCGCATTCCCTGAGTTTTCACTCTTGTAATCATCTTACATCTCTTCTTTACATATGGTAAGTGTTGCATTCCTGCAGTTTCTTACCCTAATAACCCCTTACATTTCACTGCGTATCAAGTATTAGAGGTAATAAACTAACTCGTGGCTTGGAAACGCCATTGTTAACTTCATGTAGATAGTGTACTTAACAAACACTTAGGAGACGTTATTGTATAAGTATGCAGACAGCAGATATGCTCCTTAAAAACAAGAACGCACTTTAAGTACTTACAAATGAGAGAGAGAGAGAGAGAGAGAGAGAGAGATTTAGTTCTGTAATTTCAAGTAAACGTTTTTTATTGGAGAAAGTTGTATAATACCCTAAAGATCTGAGGCAGGCGACTTCACTCAATTATTTATATCCACATAAGTTTCAAAAAGCATTTAATCACTTCGCCAATCGTCAATTTGCAGACTGACATTCACTTACACGATCTCTTCAGTTAATACATGCCAATTTGTAATGAGTAGAAGAAGAACACGACACATTTGCTCGAGTTCGTCTCTACGTTTGTGGTCCACAGGTAACTATTGTAATTACTTTAATCAGGTTTCTTGGCATCATCTTATTATATCTGACAAAGTGTATATATATATATATATATATATATATATATATATATATATATATATATATATATATATATATATATATATATATATATATATATATATATATATATTGCCCTGGGTGGGCCTCCTGTCTTGGCAGAGCTCTTCTTTCATATGAATTACAACCTGTACGCTGTGTGGCAACGTTATAGAGCTCAGCGCGCACTTGTTGAGAATGCTTAGTCTCTACGATCTAGAGTAATTACTAGTGATTACTGCCTCTGTAAATAGACCCAGCCAACTCATTAGGAAAAAAATACAAGATCACAGCGTCAGCTTGCGGGCGTAGAATAGCAGTCAAATACAATACGTTCAGTGGGAGTTAGCGGCCAGCTATATTCCGCTGCTCCTGTATTCGAAAAATTGTTTTTGAATATCGTGGTCAATTATATTTTCCAAAACACGTGTCTTAAAGTTTATGCTGCTAACAAAATGATACTTGGAAGCTAGTGATCGTGAATTATAGTATTTCTTCGCATTGCTAGGTAGCCATATTAGTTTCCCGGAGCAAGCTTCTTTCGGGTGATTTTATTACACTCTATTTCTGAATCTACCTTTTTGTATGTTTTCATCTTTATAATTTTATTTTGTTTGCGGTTCAGCTAAATTATGTTCTGGTTTAGGCATCGAATGCATTTAGTTGAGAGATTTATCTTCATGATCAGCGCCATTGTTGTCTTGTCATTCTCATTGCTGCAACACCTACAATCTGATTAAAAATCAGATCTCATCTGCCCTACATGAAGGTCTGACGACGACCGCTTAAGGGTCATGTTCTGGTGACCTTTTAATAAGCCAATTGAAATGCAGCTTTTAAAGATCTGAAAGTGAGTCAAATCTTTTGGTATACATTCTTGCTCTTATCCACACTGCTCATTCTCAAAACGCGAAGATATAAGACTTTATTTGATTGCTTGATAAAATTGTCGATTATGGTAATAGCAGAAGGTTACCAGAACATGACCCCTAAGCGGCTACTGTCAGATGTTCATGTTTAACAGTGGATATATGATTTTAATCAAATTGGCTTGTGTTTTCCAACTACTGGAACAGCGTTATTTTTTTACTATGCTGTTAATGAACTTTTGATTTCGGAGAATCTGAGCCTAATTGGTCGTCGTGGGCAAATGAACCACGGTGCCATCAATTTAGACATCATCCACTTTGTCATTTCTCTATCATTTCTTGAGAAAAGAAGTTCCCAGAAAGAGGCAGAATAACACATTATCTAGTTCTGGTCAGAGATCCTTAATTTTCTTCTCTTGTGAAAGCCATCGTGTAATTCAGGAGCGTACAACACGCGACCCGCGTGCCATATCCGGCCCGCGAATGTGTTCTGTCTGGCCCTCAGGGTAAATCAAAACAACACAGCCATCTGGCCCGTGAACAGTAATTATATTTTAAAAATGTTTTCGACCCTCGAGTGGTTTAATACAATGCAAACTGGCCCTTGGCCGAAAAGGGTTGTGCACGCCTGGTGTAATAAGATCGTGCTGTTGAATAATTATAAAGGACAGGATGTGAACAGAGGCAGAATTTATGATGGCAATTTTATAACTGGAGGAAAAGCTTATCCTGAAACCTCATTTGATGTAAGAATAAAATAATGGGGATATATATGACTCCTGCATACTAATTTAGTCGGCATTTTGAAGGGCATTGATATAATATGGAAATGCATACAAATTTTAAATCCGATCTTACATCTAGTAGTGTACGAAAAGTAGGTTACTGTGGAAAACGGCAACTACATCAACCTAATACCCTACAATTTAAATAAAATTAACGGTTCATCTTTATAGTTAATAATCGCTCCGGTGGCCTAGTGGTTAGAGCGTCAGCCTCTGATGCGGAAGGTCGTGGGTTCGACCCTGGCTGAGTCATATCAAAGACTTACAAAAATGGTACTAACAGCTGCCTCGCTTGGCGCTCAGCATTAAGAGGTTAGTGTTAGGTCTGGTCGGCCTGGTGTCACGATAATGTGACTGGGTGGGACATCATGCTAAATGTCTGCGGCATGATGTCCCAGTGCTAGACGTCACTATAAACTGCCACATTGCAGACATCGTAGCGATATGACCGAAAAATTGTTAAAGCTACATTTAAAGCACAAACACACACACACACACTTATAGTTAATAATGTTCATGCTACTCTTTCAAGTGTGCTTAATTCTGAGGTGAAATTTTTTTGTTATGATTGCTTAATTTTCAGGTTAATTTATTTTCGAGGTAAAATATAGGATAATGTATGACAATAAATGTTACTTTTGTCAAAACTTACTAGTGACGATGACAAGAACAATAATGTTTTAAATGCAGCATTGATGAAGACGATGTTTGTTCTATCGTAATTCGTAGTTTCCATTAAGATTAGATATCCGCATCAAAACACACATTTCTTTTCTATGAAGATAAAAATCGTTATTTCCAGTCTTAAACACACACGCTTGCAAGATACGAGTTCAACATTAAAAGGGGCATCTGTTCAAAGCTGATTTACGAGAGCAAAAACACCCAAGAAACTGGACAACTTAATTTAAAGAAGGCACACTTTATTTTAAATATTTAGTGTTTGGTGCATGCATAGAAACCGAAACCTCGTATTAATCTAACAATATTTAATAATTAGGTAAATCATTTGATTATTGGCGTGTATTTACCAAGATGTTGCTGTTCTGCTTAACTGTGTCTGGTACATTTTGGAATTCTTCTCCTGCTAATATTGTTATATAGTAATGATCTTATAATTTACAGCATTATTACTTATATTTTTCCGTATAATAGTAATTAAATTTTGCAAATATTGTCATGCAGTATTGCTCGTGTTATTGCTTACATTTTCACGTGCAATACTATCACAGAATGTCTTTATAATTACAAGTCGTACGTAATTCTGTTTTCACTGTTACTCGATAGTGAAATAATGGCCGAACCAATGTTCGGTGATTTCTAAGAATTTATTTATTTTCCTGCGTATCGTGGTTTTACAAACATTCACATTTTTGACAGCTCCAAATTTTGTGGATTTGTTTAAGGGTTCTAGTATTGTCATTGAAAAAATAAGTACTGTTCGTTTGGTCTTCGTGAAAACCACGAAATACTCGAATATTATTAATACCCCATCAAAAACGGTTCCGGGTTTTACAGATGCACCCTTATTACTCATGAAAGCTAGGAGCAATCATAGATTATCTCGCTTGTAATTTTGGATATTGCGGGACAGATTGACGTATAAGGGAAAGGGTTTGTAAGCAATGTATAAACGAGGCTATATAATCCATACGTAGAAATCATGTATATATATGTGTGTGTGTGTGTGTGTGCGTGTGCGTGTGTGTTTATCCCTTACAAATTTGTTACCACTGTTTTATTGATTGTATCGCGCATAATTCATAGTATGATGTGTCGTTTGCTGTGATGTGATATCATATGATGCAGCTATAACTGGATGGATTGATTCTACGTGTGTTGTTTGACAGATCCCAATAAGTACCCGATATGTGGACAACGTTCAATATGAGGAATGCATGATTTTATGTAACACTATCCATTTACACAAAAGTCAAAAGTCAACGGATTATTTTATCATTAAATTACATGTATATAGTTAAACTATATAATAAAACTAAGTTAATTTAGTAAAAGTACGTTTATTATGTTTTTATTTATAAAAAGAGAAATTTAAAAACGGGAAAATTACATCCATCAGTGCCTGATTGCTCGAAATTAATTATTCATGCAGATTCGATAACTAAATCTCATGTGTTAAACATACATTTTCAAGGCTTGTTTTCAGCTTGTAGCCATGTAATGTGAAATGCCTGAGAAGCAAGGACAGAGAGAGAGAGGTTGACAGTAATCAAGATAGTACCCACTGAAATGAAGACCAATGATATGTTTTTATGTCAGGGACGTCCAACCTTTTTATGCCTGGGTGCCGAAACAGTTAAAATGCTTAAGGTCGCAGGCCACATGAGAAAGATCTGTTCCTTATCACCAATATGCATATTAATTAAATTGCATATTTTCCAAAAGACTGCTACATGGCTGCGGTCAGCACAGAGGGAAAGAATGGGCCGCATACGGCTTATACGATCGCCAGCTGTATACAAACACAAACTCCATAGTTAGGGAGGACATCAAACGTTTTACTCTGTCCGTGTAATTTGCATCCTGTTTAGCTAGTCATCAAAGAAAACTTGGTGGTTCCATTTGTATGTAAATGGGTAAACTAAACGACTATGACATGAATGAATAGAATAGGAAGGATATGAAAATAAACGCTTCTACTTATCTAAATGTATTGTACCCAATACCTTTGTAAAAAGTATCTACTTCCGCCCAGTTCATAGTTTTGTACTGTTCTCTTGGCTATGTTGATATTTCTTTCAACGGCTTCTGTGCATTTACCTTTCTTTTATCAGTGTTTCCCTTTTAGTTTAATTCTAATGACCCTTCACTAAAGTCTTCGTTTATCTAAAACTGAAGTATATCTTCTCCACTGACGGCAAAGAGATCCCTACTGCACCCGTTTTGATGATGCCGGTGGCGTACTATTTTTGTCATGTGATATACTGTCAGGTCAGGGTCTACAATACAAAACATCCGTCGCGGAGTAAACCTTTGTGCGAGCTCTTATACGCTAGTCAACATTTTGGGGAGAAAAGCAGATGAAGATAACAAAAATCGGACAGAAACGTTGACTATGCTTTTTGCAACACTCATAGATACACTGGTATACGGGCCTCGCTGCTGGCAAGAGTTAGACTAGGACCACCGTATTTCTATTCTTTATTGCCCTGGCACGTCACTGCAATTTACGCTAACAAGTACGAGCGCTGTGAACGATCTAAAACGTCAGTGTGCAATATCACCTTCACAACATTTGAAAGGTTTGAAAGAAAGCTTCTTAGTAAGTTTCAAAAGGAACCCCACTGTACAGCTTTTAAATGGCGGTGCTGTTAAGTCACAGCTATATCTAACTAACAACAGTTGCATGTAATTACATCCGCGAAGCACAAGCAGGCCTTGCGTGCGTAATATTGGGAACTTGCCTAAAGAAACCAGGCCGTGATTATTGATCCATTATAAAGACGAGGAAAGAATTCACTTCATTATACTTGAAAGAGAAGAATTTACGCTTATGATGGGCGGCATATCTGGAAATCTTCCCCGGGCTTAGTGATTTCCAACAGGAAAATGTGCAGGCTAGCGTGTATTTAAATTGAATCTAGAATTTAATATTAGTGGTAATTTGTTTCCACAAAATCATGGTTTATTTACATACCAATGAAAACATGCTCTATCGTTTTACAAAATTTATATGTGCAGTACTAGTGGTGATAGCTAAAAAGATTTAAGTTCGATCAGACATGTCTGTTTCTTTTAGGAAGACCGCAAAGCAGCCGGAGACAGGCACATTTCCAACACATTTATTAATTCAAGTTTTCTTTCTATTCGGAAAGGGGATTCCCTTTAGTACTCAGAAAAGAGATACTCCTTAATACTCAGAAAGGGGATTATCTTTAGTACTCACAAAGGGGATACTCCTTAGTTAAAAAAACTCCTTAATACTCAGAAAGGGGATACTCTTTAGCACTCATTAAAGATATTCTCTTTAGCACTCAGAAAGGGGATACGCCTTAGTACTAAAAAAATCCTCCTTAATACTCAGAAAGGGGATACTCTTTAGCACTCGTAAAAAGTTGTCCTGTGTAGTACTCAGAAGATACTCTTTAGTACTCAGAAAGGGGATACTCTTTAGTACTCAAAAGGGGATACTATTAAGTATTTTTTTAGCAATATTCTTTTGAAAAATATTATAACTTGGATTCACATTTCTTGTAGTTGTTGACAGTCTGTTTGTCATAGTCGTCACCATGCAATATGAGCTGACGTTTATAAATGACAAATGAGTCTCGTGTCTATTATAACATCGTACCCATTACCATTTGTATTCAGCTGACCGCTCGCAAACCCCAATATCACAACACTTCAATTTAGAAGCTCTGATCAACACGAAGTTCTATATTAGCTTAGAAACGTAGCTATTTGTATTGATTATCTAGGATTATTATCTAAAATAATTCCGAGAAAACAATAGTTTTGCAAATCGTTTGCTCATTCGCTAATATTAAAATATAAACTTTTTGTGTGCTTCTTAAAAACAAAGCTACGTTGTATTATCGGGGGAAAAAAAATTCTGTACTTGATATTCATAATCACAGGACTAATCTTGTTATGGTGAAACTTCGGGACGTTGTTATTAAATACGAATTATCTAGTTTTTCTGGTAAGAAAATTTAGAGTTGATAATTTTTAGACATCCAAACTATGACAGGTTTGTTTATCTTGAGTGGGTTTTTTTATATATCCTCCGGGTGAGCAGATTTGGTCATGTACTATTTGACAGCTTAAAGGAATAACTATAACAGTAATAAATAATACAATACATGTTAAAATACATGCAAATCTGCAGATCCCTAGTAGAATCGAGTTCGCACAGATGTTGAGAAATTGTAAGACCACTTTTTCATCAGTCAGTCTTATTTATGTATCGTTGAAATAATTAGTTTTTAGTACTGTCTGAAGCTAATATTTATTTTGAAAGTCTCCTATATTGACTCTCTCCTATTTGATATTTTGCTCTTACGTCTGCATTTGCGTCCAGCATGAAAACTTATTCTTTATTTTAAATGAATCATCCTAGACAAGTCTATTAACAATCTTTCTCCAAATTATTTATATGACCTGATCGAACTTCGATCATCAGATACTATCCATAATGTCAGATATGGCACTAATTAGGAACTCCAGAGTCACAGATCCAGAAGTAACCACTTCCAAAAAATAGTGTAACTTCCTTTTCGAATGCCCTACCCCATGACTGCAAGTAATTGAAACAGCCTTGCTCTGTTCATTACAAAAGTAATAAAATAAAAGCCTTCTTAACTACCTGTAACGATTTTATAATATAACATGTGAATATGTTGAAGACAACTTTGCAGATGAGTCTTTTATGAGCAAATTTGTTATCCTCTGTTACCAACGACAAGTAGTAGTAATAGGTGTGTGAATGTGTGTGTGTGTGTGTGTGTGTGTGATTTGGATTTTTAAATACCTTTACAAAAAAATTCAGTCACATCGCTACAGTATTTGCAGTGTGTCAGTTTATAGTGATGTCTAGCACTGGGGCATCATGCTGCAGACATGTAGCATGATGTCCCACCCAGTCACATTATCCTGACAACAGGCCGACCAGTCCTAACACTAACATCTTAATGCTGAGCGCCAAGCGAGGCAGCTGTTTGTACCATTTTTAAAAGTCTTTGGCAAGACTCGGTCAGGACTCAAGCCCACAACCTCCCGCATCCGAGGCTGACGCTCTAACCACTTAGGCCACCGGAGCGGTAGTTATTAGTGTTAGTGGTAGTGGTTGTAGTAAAGTTGTTTCGACACATAAGATCATATATTTTCCAACTCGATCCTAAATCTTGCTTTTATCCTTTTATACTTCTGTCCACCTTGAAAGTGTCACATTGACTTCATATATAACCACGTGATGTAATTAATGCCAGTTTATATTAGATTACAACTACCTGCATCATTAACATCTGTAACTTTATGACCAATGTGGTGAACTTGCAAGTCGGATATTCCTTCGGAGACAAAATCTAAGATACATTCAGAATAGGAAATAGATTATTATAAAGGGAATGCGAAAATTGCAATCGCATTGGCTGGTAAATGTGACGAGAATTTCCATTTGTTTAAATGTAACCATGTGATACGGTTGAGTTGCGTTTATTTCGATATAATCTGTGTCGAAAATTACGTTTACCTTAAATAGTATTCATACATCTTAAATTGAAAGCAAAATGGAAAAAGTTACTGAATCCAGTCAATTTAAATAAAAAAAATATGAGAATTAATTGTTGTTTGTTCTGCGTTTCTCGTGGTATAAGCTGTCGGGTGCTGAATCACACAGCAAATAATGTGCATTGGGCGGTAATTCATGCGTGTTCATTCATCTGACTGGGTTTACCACGATAAACGTGGAAACAATCACAATTACAACCACAGGATGCCCATCATTCGCTATCGGGGTAAATTTTACGAATCTTCGGTGTATATCTACAGCCGCTATTCTGACTATATCGGCCTATTTACAGAACATGGATTGACATATAAGTTATGAATTATCGAACCACTTCTTTTTATTTGTAAACTCTTAATTCAGAAATCACTGAGACAAGTAAACAACTTTTTTATTTTTATCTTATTCTTAAAGTAAAATGATTGGTTTTTGTCAATGTCATACTGGGACTACGTGCTTTTAAACGTAAATACTTCTCGAAAATTCTGGAGAGTTGACCCTCATCCGGGAATCTGTTTTGCGTTTCAGGTTACTGTATAACCTTTGTTTTTAATGAGATATTTCCCAGTTGGGCGTTTTTTCTTTACAATGGAAAGTGTCTGTTGTGGCAGTTTGGAGTTATTTATAATTTTTATTTAAATTATTTGGATTCTAAAGGATAATTCTTTTCCCTGGAAATATTTGAGTGCTCATACAGAATTCTTGGACAAAGACATTTATTTAAATTTTATTCGGAATTGAAACACCGGAATATTTTTTGTGGTTCACAAAGGACTGTAAACATCAGCGCTATCCTGACTACAGTATACGTCATCACCTTCCATTTTGGATTTTTCGTCGGGACTCGAACTTGAAATCATTAGAAAATTTCATTAATATGAATTCTAAAATTTAATTCGTGGATTATTCTTGGATTATTTTTGGATTTGATTTTTAAAACTGTAAGTTCTTATTTTTTCATTTTTACAGAGTTTTTCCAGGGAGATAAATTATTTGTTAAATTTGTCAAAGCTTGTGCTTTTGACTCTTTCTTTTGTTATTGGTTATTCGAGCCTAAACACGTAACATAAGAATGAGCCAGAATTTTACCGGCAAATCCCAAAAGTAAGAAAACGATACTGTCGTTTTTCTCTTTTCCGTATTACCATACTCCCAAACGAGGTCGTAACTACGTTTTCGTTGAGGTTCATGGTTGCAAATGAACAATAATAAATAACTCACTTGACATACAAAATAAAATGAGCAGCACTCTCTTTAATATTCAACAACGCATTTACTTTAATAACAATATGTATTTATTAGCTAACAAGGGCAAAGTACTTGAAATGTTAATAACGCATTCAAATCTGTAGAAGAAAAGTGATGTCCACAGTTGTCAGGAAATACGATACAAGAAGTACTGAAAAAAGTGTTTCTTGCATTTGCTTAACATATCAAAAGATCTTTTTATTTTATATATAAGCTCTTTTTTATGCCTAGGAATAAAATAGGATGAAAATGCCTAGGATGAAAATATGCAAATAGTAATTAAAAAAAAAAGTCATGGCACAATAAAGTCTAATGAAACACGGATACGGAAAGTTGTGAGAGCAAATATACATTTGAACAAAAAATAATTATGCGTACAAAGTGGTCGCAGTTTAAACAATAACGGTAATGATGGAAAATGATGTCTACGAGACATTTACGTCAGATTGTGTTTTCAGCACTGAATATTTCCCATGCCCTGTTTCTCAGTTTCGTAGTGGTATTTATGTGGTACTGATAAAGACAATGCCTAACTCGCCGGGTCCAAGCCAATGCTTACTGTTAATATACGGTTTCCTTGAAACATTATTTATGGCGTTTCCCCAAAAAGACGATATTTGTTTTCGATCTCGTTTGATTCACACGGCATACACTCTCTGTCATTTCTTCCGTTCGATAACTATGCTTTTATAAGAAATCAATGCAAAATTCCTACAGGAAAGAAAATTTGGAAATCGCATTAGGAAGGAATAACTGCATTGGACCGGTACGAAATTTATCGATTTCTTCGTTTGTCAGCTATTTCAGTAACATTTTCCAATGTCCTTGTGGTTCTATAGTGATGGAGTTTTTAAGCTTGCTCTTTTTAATGGACTATACAGTCTTTCAAATCAATTGAGGAAGAGAATTAATAGAAATACATTTACATTTTCTTTGTCAAAGGTAGCCCATTGGCGTGGAGAGCTTGTACTTAAATGCTGCATGTGTTGATCGAATTACTGAATATACATATTCTTGTCCATTATGCAATCAAACAGACAGTGGAAGAAATGATATCGATTCATAAGGAAGAATAAAAAAGAAAAAATATTTACAGAATGCATTGTGTACACTAAAAGCTAAATCCCCTCGTATGATCTAGTAGATAAAAACATATTTCGCTCGTGAAGATAAAGAAATATTTCGCTCGTGAAGTGTTGACATTTCATTGTGAAATACAAAATGGTTCAACTTCCAGAGTGAATTATTTCCTTATTTCTGATAAAGAAAAGGTAAGCATTCTTTAAAAAAAAAAGTTTTGGGGGAAAAAAACTGTCGATTAGCACGGATACTTCTTATTTTGTGCCAGTACGGTTAACGGCTGTATGACCACTTCGATAAATAGAAGTTACGCAATTTTGCGACAATCGAGGACACTGACTTTTTACAAATTTATGCCCTAAATATAATGCTTCAATTTAATTGATCAAATTTATGACTTTTGGATACTGAATGTGAAATGATTTTTAATTTCGTCAAGATTCCTTTTGCATGAATTGATACAGTGAACATTGTCTGCTGGTGCTACTAGGGTCATCACAGAACGGTCAACAGACGTCATCGCGTAATAACTATAAAGAAAAGATAGTAAGAATTGTGAGATTGTAAAGATTGTGAGTTTGTCCATTAGGATTTTGCCTATTTATTTTCTATATTTCTAAATTCAAACGTGAATTATGTGTTTTTGTAAAACTTGTTATCTAGTTTGTTGACGTGCCAGATAACGAACCATCATGAGATCCCTGATGGGCGCATGAAATATGGTAGCAAACTGTAGTACATTCATCATTTTGTCACTAATCATCAAAATCATTAAGAAATTTTCCAACGTCACGGCGTTTTATTCATGCTCGACTCATTTCCGACTAAGGAAGAAGGAATCTACTATATTTGCGATTATACGATACGTGTGCCCTGACTAGAGGCAAAATGTATGCCCCCCCCCCATGTTCGAGGTAAAAAAGCGTAAGCCCATCCCTTCCGATTTTATTTTTATAATTGCAAACAAGTATATAAATGGTAAATATATTTCATCAGTTCAAATACTGACATATGGTTATAAAAATGCATATTTTGCCAAGTACAAGCGGTTTCCAAGAATGTGTTAAATAAGTTGCCACCCAGAATGTACGGGGAGTGCAAGATCGGTAACAATGCAGCAATTCCTAATCTACGCAGTTCATAAACATTGGTATAGGAACAAATCCACCAAGTTGATTTCGTTGCTGTTGTGAGTTTAACACCATTTTTCAGCACACGATTGCTATATATGGTGGCAAAGATGACTGCTGGATGATGCACACGGAAAAACCCCGTTAAGAACCACCGACTCAACAGGAAGCTACTTGAAAGCTTTCTCACATGGAAATAGAACACAATTAATTTTACTATATGTTCTCTACATTTGTTTCTCAGTACTGATCTTTCCACTGTGTGACAATCAATGCAAATCATATGTTAATCTAAACTACTTTCAAAGATGACTTCACGGTGAAGTTCTTGTCAAAGGTTGACCTGCTCGTTTTTGAGATGCTGGACTGTCAACATAGCAGCATGTAAACAGAACACAGACTTCACTTCCGGATCATCACCAAGGCCTTATTACTCACTGTGCACTGTCGCCGAAATACACACAGGCAACAACACCCTGAGCTCTTATTCTCAAGAATAAACAGTTACATTGAAATCCCTACCAATAATGCAAAAATAAAACTCTTCTATCACCACCAAAATGAGAGGAAAAAATGTTATAAAAATAGACTAGAACTACAGGGTACTGAACTGGAAGTATTAATTGTAACCCGACTCCACATACGCACACTGGCCAAGCTCGGGACTTGGCCACGGACGGAATGAGTTGAGACGGAAGTGGGGCCCCAATTTTATTTTTGTATACGTCAATTGGATTCTGCGTAATCGTGCTAACGAACGAACGGACGTACAAACCTACGTGTGCGTGGAAGTGCGGAAGCACGAGCTGAGCAAAACATAATATTGTAATGTCTGACAGTATCATTTTATAAACTTTCAATATCCCTTGACACAGTCAAGAATATCGACAGTTTCAATTCCAAGGGTGATGAGAGAGAAGAGAGAGCAATGATTACGCCTGAAACATCACACAAAGCTGACAGTGTGATGCACAGACAATAAATAAAGTCTGAAGTGAAATTGATTTCTGGAAATTTAATATAGTCAATAGCTCGTCAAAGAACACCGTCGATTTTAACCCTTCTTCGAGCCCGAAAATTATTTAGAAAAACATATCGTGGGCATGAGACCAATCAAAAGTGACCTTTCAAACTGTCAAACATATCTTATATTCTTGCCTAGAAGTCGCGTCCAATTGCAACGAAGTCGCGTCCAACTGCAACCTGCACTAACCCCAATATGTCGTCGCCTACTGTTAATTAGGTTCGGATGACAGTGCCTCATAAATGTGATATAATATCAATAGCGTTATGGGAAGATAATTACACTGTAAGCAACTTGGAAATAATTTATTTCCATCCTTCAAAATTTAACGGTAAGTTCGATACATCGCAAGGATACGGCAATGAAAACATCATTTTTGTAATACCAGCAAATAATCAACCAGGCTCTAATTACCGTTAATGCTTGCTTTTAAGTCGATGCCAAATGCAAACAACATTGACCCTGATCTGCCAGCGCATAAGGCGCCTTCAGATCACTGTCTATGTTGTTTCTTCTACTGAAAACTCCTTACAAACAACATAAACACAGTGGCGGCGCATTTAGAATCGATTTATAAGCGAGTATCAATAGTTTTTAAAATGCATTTTATACCAAAAACCTCTCCGTTTTACAACCATTAAAACCGGATCGTAGTGTACTGTCTATCCCTTTATATGCGGGAATAGGGTTCCAAAATGTGTGCACATAAAGGTCTATTTCTCCATTTATCTGGCTTGCGGTCTTCATGGAGCGTCTTCTGTGTGTTACTGGAGCGTCTCTCGAGTATCGTGCGCTTGCTGGAGCCTATCTAGAGTCTTGTCTGCTGAAAGTTATCCAGAGTCTTGCTTGCTGAAGCCTATCTAGAGTCTTGCCTGCTGAAGTCTAT
This sequence comes from Sinohyriopsis cumingii, assembly GCA_028554795.2. NCBI lineage: Eukaryota > Metazoa > Mollusca > Bivalvia > Unionida > Unionidae > Sinohyriopsis > Sinohyriopsis cumingii. The sequence goes on along the minus strand of CM068841.1, from coordinate 42,585,273 downwards.
CTATAGTCTTGCTTGCTGAAGCCTATCTAGATTCTTGCTTGCTGAAGCCTATCTAGAGTCTTGCCTGCTGAAGTCTATCTATAGTCTTGCTTGCTAAAGCCTATCTAGATTCTTGCTTGCTGAAGCCTATCCAGCGTCTTGCCTGCTGAAGCCTAACTAGAGTCTTGCTTGCTGAAGCCTATCTAGAGTCTTGCTTGCTGAAGCCTATCTAGAGTCTTGCTTGCTGAAGCCTATCCAGAGTCTCGCCTGCTAAAGCCTGTCTATAGTCTTGTTTGCCGAAGCCTATCCAAAGTATTGCTTGCTTGCTGGAGCCTATCCAGCGTCTTGCTGGACTGAGATTCTTACTTGCTTGCTGGAATCTATCCTGAGTGTTGGAAAATAAGTTACCTGAGCATCGGGACTTTTAATCAAAATGCTTGGCGAGATCTTAACAATATTTTTAATTTAAAAAAAGGATTATCAAAGCACAACTTCTAAAATTGATGTTTTGAAAATAGTATTCAAGTTAGATAAAATTGCTGAAAATATGATGTAAACATGCGTATAAAATTATTGTTCAAAATGTTGAAATGTTCAAACAGTTCTACTGAAAAACTCTTATGAAATTCCGTCATAAAACTTTACTCGACTCCTAACCTTACTCGAAGTTCTCATGACCACTTGAAAGATTACATATGTCAGTTTTTCATTAATTTTCTACGTCTAGGGTAACATGTTACTCGAAATGTCGAGGAAAATTTAATAATGGAGGGGTCATGTCTGGTGATTTTACAATGTGCTGCAGAAGGTTGGTATAATGAGAAATGTTCACTGGAACAAAAGAAGGAATATTAAATAAATAGTTTGGCAGATATGGACTGTTTGAGTGTTTTATCATTCAAACAATGTAATTTTTCAATCTGCTAAACAATTTCTTTTCTAAAGATATTTTGTTGTGATACAATATTACACAGGGTTTGGTAGTGAACGCCATCCATATAAGACTTCCAATGAGAGTTGCGTAAAATTCCTGTATTTATTTAGCGTGGGAAACGTTTTATGAAAATCGATATATAAAAAATAGATAAAGAACGTAGTCTGTTGCATGGGAAGGTTGGTCTTTTCCTATGTTTAATAAACATGATAGAACATGGAGTATAACAAAAACGAGAGTATGACTGAACACTGAGTATAGTATAACGCGGATCATGACTGAACATAGGGAATGACAGAATACAGAGCTTGACAGAACACGGGTATGGCAGAACATGGACTATGATATAACTCAGAGGATGACAAAACATGGAGTATGACATTACTCAGAGCATGACAGAACACACACAGAGCATGACAGAGCATGGAGTATGACATTACTCAGAGCATGACAGAACATGGAGTATGACATTACTCAGAGCATGACAGAACATGGAGTATGACATTACTCAGAGCATGACAGAACATGGAGTATGACATAACTCAGAGCATGACAGAACATGGAGTATGACAGAACATGGATTATGACATTACTCAGAGCATGACAGAACACACACAGAGCATGACATGACAGAGCATGGAGTATGACATTACTCAGAGCATGACAGAACATGGAGTATGGCAGAACACAGAGCATGACAGAACATAGCACAAGACATTACTTAGAGCATGACAGAACACAGAGCATGACAGAACATGGAGTATGACAGAACAGAACACAGAGCATGACAGAACATGGAGTACGACATAACTCAGAGCATGACAGAACATGGAGTATGACAGAACACAGAGTATGACAGAACATGGATTATGACATTACTCAGAGCATGACAGAATACTGAGCTTGATAGAATACGGGTATGGCAGAACATGGAGTATGAAATAACTCAGAGCATGATAGAACATGGAGTATGATTACTCACAGCATGACAGAACACATAGCATGACAGAGCATGGAGTATGACATAACTCAGAGCATGACAGAACATGGATTATGACAGAACACACAGCATGACAGAACATTGAGTATGAGAGAACACAAAGCATGACAGAACACGGAGTACGACAGATCGCGGAGTATGGCACAACACTGAATAGGACATAATACAGAGTATGACAGAACTCGAAGCTGAAAGAATAGAGAGTATTACAGAACATATAGCTTGACATAATGCTGATATTTCAGCCAGTTCCATGCAATTACAGCCTGGAAACTGTCCCAGCGGGTAATATGGAAATAATTGCAATTTCCTTGCAATTGTAAACATTATGTCAGTAATAAAATACAACATTATTGGTTACTTAGATACAAATTAAGAAACGTTAGCAAAACAAAGAAAGAAAGAATCTCCCAAAATGTGATATATTGGTTTTAATTTGTATATTTTTTCTAGTGTTTCAAAACCAAATGATCGAATGCGTCATGAATAATTACAGAAGGCGCGTGTGCATTTTGGCTTAGATGGGGTGGATATCGATCTCATAAATAGAATTACATCAAAAACATGCTTGTTGACAAAGATATTTTCAATTAAAAGTTAATCAACAAATTTCTGGCAGTAGCAAGTATTCTTCATCAAACTATGAGCAATGTGGTTTTAATTCACAGCTGAGCTGGTTTATCACAAAATCTTATCGATTGCAATTAAGTTCAGTTTTCACTTACTGTACTCGAGTTTCATCATTTTTGGAGACTTTAATTCAAGTTCTTTTCTTACGTATATACACTTAACATTAGTGCAAAATTTCGAAGTGCATATCATTGCAGCCGAATCTGCAGCATTATTAGAGAAAAAGAAGTGGAAGCAGTAGCAGTAGTAGTATTAGTAATAGTAGTAGTGGTAGTAGTCGCAGCAGTAGTAATAGCATAAACAGATTTGTGTAGTAGCCTCAACAGAACTAGTGGCAGCAGCACTAGCATAAGCAGCATAAGTAGTAATAGCAGTAGTGGTAGCAGCAGCAGTAGTACTATAGAAGCAGCAGTAGAAGTTGTAGTAGTGTAAACATCAGTATCAGTAATACGCAAGCAACAGTCGTAGTATCAACAATAGTAATAGAAGGATAAGCAATAACATTGGTACTAGTAGCAGTAATAATAGTAGCAATTGTACTAGCATTCTCGTCAGAAGTATTAATGACAGCATATGCGGCAGCATTAATAATAGATGTTGCATCAGCAATAGCAGGAGTAATAGTGCAGTAGTAGTAGTAGCGGTAGTAGTAGTATTAGTAGTTGCATAGGCAACAACAGTCCTAGTAGCAGCGGTAGTAACATTCAAAGTAGTGCAGTTGTCATATTTGCGGTAGTAGTAGTAGCAGCATTGGCAACAGCAGTAGTCTCAGTAGCAGCGGTAGTAGTATGTTAAGCAGCAATTGTAGTAGTGCTAGTAGTAATCGTCGTCGTCGTCGTCGTAGTAGTAGTAGCAACAGTATTACATTTATCATCTGTATTAGTAGTAATACTAGCATATGCGGCAACATTAGTAATAGTAATCAGTAGTTGCAAGAGTAAGCCCAGTCGATTTCTGCAGTGTGGCAGTTTATAGTGCTGTCTAGCACTGTGGCATCATGCCGCAGACATGTAGCATGATATCCAACCCAGTTACATTATCCTGACACCAAGCCAACCAGTCCTAATACTAACCTCTTAATGTTGAGTGCCAAGCGAGGCAGCTGTTAGTACCATTGTTGCAAGTCTTTGGTAGGACTCGGTCGGGAATCGAACCCAGGAACTCCCGCATCCGAGGTTGACGCTCTAGCCACTAGGCCACCAGAGCGGTTCATGACAAGTAACTGAAGCAATAAAAATAACAGCAGTAGTAGTAGAAATTGTAGTTGTTGTTGTTGTTCTAGGGCAGAGGTGGACAAACTTTCCATTGCAAGTGCCGCATACACAAATTTACACCTTGTCGCGGGCCGCATAGTTCATTAAGCAAAATAATTAATATTTGAAATAGCAAAAACAAAAGGTTTTTCTAAATAACATCATAATTAATTTTCAGTTGTTAATATGTTGTTAATATTTGAAATATTAAACCTAAACTTCAAAAGAAGTACATTTAATTGATAAACAGAGTAACATAAACAGAATCAGTGCGAATGATGACTTGTTCCTAGGCCGCATGAAAACCCTTGATGGGCCGCATGAAAGCCTAGAAATTGTAGTGACATAAGCAACACCTATAGTGCAGTGACAATAACAGCGTAAGCTGTAACTGTAGAATAAAAACAGCAGTAAGAGCAAAGATAATAATAACAGTAGTAGCACAAGTAATAATAGTAGTAGAAGCAGTAGTGTTGGTGGTGGTGATGGCATGAAAAGCAGTAACAGTGCCACTAGTAGTAGTATCATAAACAGCAGATGTAGTAATGGTAATAGTGCAGCAGTAGTAATAGCAATAGTGGTAGTAGCAGCAGTTGTGATAGTAATAGCAGTAATAAAAATAACAACAGCAGTAGTGATAATAACAGCAGTAATATAAATAGCAATGGCAATAGTGATAATAACATATGTAATATAAATAGCAACATCAGTAGTGATAATAACAGCAGTAATGTAACTAGCAATAGCAGTAGTGATAATAACAGCAGTAATATAAATAGCAACAGCAGTAGTGATAATAACAGCAGTAATGTAAATAGCAACAGCAGTAGTGATAATAACAGCAGTAATATAAATAGCAACAGCAGTAGTGATAATAACAGCAGTAATATAAATAGCAACAGCAGTAGTGATAATAACAGCAATAATATAAATATCAACAGCAGTAGTAGCATAAGCAGCAGCAGTAGTAATAGCAGTTTTATCATCAAGTCTAGTACTAGTATTTTGTAGTAGCAGTTGTTGTATTAGAATATCTTTCAACAGTAGCCGCAAAAGTAGAGTAGCATCGGGTAATAGTAGCAGCAGCAGTAGCATAAACAGCAGCAGTATCAATACTAGGAATAATAGTTGTAACATAGGAAGCAGTATCAATACTAGGAATAATAGTTGTAACATAGGAAGCAGTATCAATACTAGGAATAATAGTTGTAACATAGGAAGCAGTATCAATACTAGGAATAATAGTTGTAACATAGGAAGCAGTATCAATACTAGGAATAATAGTTGTAACATAGGAAGCAGTATCAATACTAGGAATAATAGTTGTAACATAGGAAGCAGTATCAATACTAGGAATAATAGTTGTAACATAGGAAGCAATAGCAATACTAGTATCGACAGCATCTGTAACACAAATAGTAGCAGTATCATACTTGCTGTACGAGTAGTGGCAAAAGCATGGTAACAGCTTAAGAAGAATCGATTGTAGTACTAGTAGTAGTAGTAGAAGTAGTAGTAGTAGTAGCAGCAATAGCAGTAGTAGTACTGGTACTAGCAGTACTACTAGTAGTAGTATTAGCAGTACTAGTAGTAGTAACAGTAGTAGTAGTAGCAGTACTGGTATTGGCAGTACTAGTAGTAGATGTTGTAGTAGTAGTAGTAGCAGTACTAGTAGTAGTACTAGTAGTAGTAATAGTAGTAGTAGTAGTGGTAGTAGTAATGATAGTGGTAGTAGTTGTTGCATAATCAGCATTAACATGAGAAGGGGAAGGAGACAATATAGCATCAAAAAGTATCTTCTGAAATAGCAATGATAAAATATCGACTTCTGGTTGGTTAATACCAGAAATAATATCACCTTGAAATAATAGATAGTTCAAAATATGTCAGAGCCAGGGTTGAATGGAGCTATTATTCGCAGCCATTCACTTAAATTTTTCGCCTGATGGATAATTATGCCGTACGACATTGGATTCAGTCTTCTCGCATCCTTAATCTCTCTCTCTCTCTCTCTCTCTCTCTCGCCTGATGGATAATTATGCCGTACGACATTGGATTCAGTCTTCTCACATCTCTCTCTCTCTCTCTCTCTCTCTCTCTCTCTCTCTCTCTCACACACACACACACACGCACGCAGAGGCACATATGAAGTATGTATGTATGTATGTATGTATGTATGTATGTATGTATGTATGTATGTATGTATGTATCTATCTATGTATGTTTGTATATGTTTTGTCTGTGCGGCGTGTGTGTGTGTGTGTGTGTGTGTCCACCTCACTCATCAAAGACTTTTTGCATATGGGATTTCGACAAGGCATTAGATATTCGGTTTAGCTATCTTGTATATAAACTCCGCATGACCCAATAAATAATTTCTTCTTTCAAAATAAACAAACATATTCTTCATACTTGTCACAAGAAATGATCTATATAAATAACTTAACCGAATGCAAATGTGCGTGCCACAATCTATTATGTTTTGTTCCCATTCTAATGCCGGAGGCCGATAAATTGATAATACGTACATCTTTAGAAATCATTTATTTGCGTCGCGTCATGTAGTGTGTGAAACAGGACATATTCTAACCAAGTAATTACAACAACTTTGTGTGAAGCAGTCGAATTATCAGATCGTATTTCATACGCATGCGTACTTCTAATGCCAGGTCATTTATATATTCCCCAGTTTTCAAAACGAAGTGATAGGCAGAACGCAGTCATATCCATAAATGTATCAGAGGGAAGTCGTCACCTCGAGCAGATAATAAGATAACAAATTTGAAAGATGTTTACTGAGCAAACAGAACTTGTCTAAAACATACATGAATAGCAATATACATTGGTACTATTGCTATAGATGCTGTGATTCTATGCCGGTTTGTTGTAAGAACTATTTAGCTCATACGATTCCCTTTAAATTGTTTATAAAAGCTAATATTTGATTGGGTTTGATATATTTTACAGCATTGTCAAATATTAATAGTTCAATGTTAAGACCAACATTATAAATAATATCCCCCACCCCCTTCATTCCCATTTTATTTAATTTTTATATTCATAAATAGATACAAACATCATTAGCATATAATGCTCGCAAGACTTAAATGCAGATTCGTTGCATAAGGTCGTACCGTATATATACATACTGCGGTGTCAGTAGGGTTAGATATTGTGTGGCGAGACCAATATTTGTGGGTTTCTGTGAGCTTAACGCATCTGATAGGCGGCTATACATGTCAGCCAGTACATATGGCGGAGGAATATATATATATATATATATATATATATATATATATATATATATATATATATATATATATATATATATATATATATATATATATATATATATATATATATATATATATATATATATATATATATATATATATATATATATATATATATATATATATATATATATATATATGTGTGTGTGTGTGTGTGTCCTGCAGTATACTTTGAGCCATTTGGTTGGCAATTCCTCACATTCTCGTACCTTACTCTACTTACTCTAGTAACTTTGCTTAAATTCTCGTTCGGTACTCTGGTAAGTCTTGCCGTCACGATTTTAATATGTTTGAAAACTGCTTCAAAACCACAATAGATTCAATTTGATCTGAACTGAGATGAAGTGACATGGATCACGAAATGTTGCTTTTAATGTAGTTAAAAACCATAAACACGCACCATCAAACAACATCTGAAAATGAGAAGAATTGATTAAATATGTTATCAATGTGTATTGATTTGAAAACCATCCAAGAAATTAAAGCGCTGAATATTTTGTTTTGAAAACCCCAAAGTGAATAATAAATGAACAAGTATTGCAACACGTGCAATAGACACGCTATACAGTATCTGTGAGAAGAAAGCTTATACAAAAGAGCAGTAGAAGTAGTTGCAAAAGCGTGGTAGTTATAGTAGTAGTAATAATAGTAGTAGTAGTAGTAGTAGTATTAGTAGCGAAAGCTGTTACTACTGCATTCGTCACTAGCCGTGACTATCGAAGCAGTTTGCTAGTGACGGTGTGATGTCATCATTATCATCTTCATCATCATCATCATCATCAGTAGTAGTATTAGTAGTAGTAGTAGCTATAGCGGATTTGTCTTCAGCACTGATGCAATCGTTACTGTCATAGTCGTAGTGGTAGTGGGGCCAGAAACAGTGGTGCAGGGTCAGTTTTATTATTATTATTATTATTATTATTATTGTTGTTGTTGTTGTTGTTATTATTATTATTATTATCATTATTATTATTATTATTTAGTATCAGTGGTAGTAGCGAGAGCTGTTACTGCTGCAGCCGTGTTTACTATCATAATTGTAGCTTTAGTGGTACAAGGAGCAGTGTGTCATTGAAACGAAAGTAGTAGAAGTACTACTACTACTACCACTACTACTACTACTTCTACTACTAGTAAACTCTATTATTGCTACTGTAATATTAGTATTGGTACCATCTGAGAAAAAAGTTAGTCGTTAATCGATGAGCAATTGTTTAATGACATCGATGTATCCCAAGACAATTTTATATCAGACGCGATGCGCAGCCAGCGGTTACAACTCAGAATAGTGATTCGTCAGCCAAAGACACGGTGTCCCATGCTGTACAGTAAATGCATAATTATTGTCAAGGTTTTAAAACTGAGCAGCTGGTACTAGAAATGAATTCTCCAAAAATCAGATTATCATAAAAGGTTTGTCTCATTTAAATTGATCGGTTTCAGGGGGACAACGTAAACTGGGTCACGAAATGCTCATTTGATTTCATTACTGAATCCGGAATGTATTACCTTTTATTTCAAACAAATGGCAAAAGAATATTATGAAATTGCCTTCATTGTAAATTATGCATTTCTTTTCCATTGCAAAATCGAAACTGATATATTTAGCTTTTTGTTTTTGCTCTCGCACTTTCGTCTTAAAATAACTTTGGTAAATGATGTCATTGGTATTAAAATACGCGGGCAGATACAAGGCGGTAATTTCCCTTGTTTATGAATATGAACTTGGGTTCGATTTTATGTAAGAGCACTTGCTTCTTAATTCGATAATCGAATATTATTAGAATTGTATCGAATGACGTCATTGTACGTACAGTTAGCTAATAAACTATTACGTAAACAATAACTGGATTTTCTAAAAACCTGTCTTCATTCTTTTTTGTTAAAGAATAGTCCACACATAAAAAAAATACAAAAATATTGTAACAAATAACCCAGAAAAGTATTTGTTTTTTATGCAAGTTTTAATTTGTTATGTTCAAAATAAGATATTTTTAATCTTTATTTACTGTATGCTAACGTTTTTGGTAGAATCAGTCATGTCATTTAAACATATCATTCGAACAAAAAAAAATAAACCCTACACATACTTTTTACGACTTTAATAATAATAACAATAATAATAATAATAATAATAATAATAATAATAATAATAATAATAATAATAACAGACCGCTCAGGTGGCCTAGACGCTTTGTCATCCTCGGATGCGGAGGTCGTGGGTTCGAACTCCGGCCGTGTCATACCAAAGACTTAAAAAAATGGTACTAACTGCCTCGCTAGGCGCTCAGCATTAAGAGGTTATCGTTAGGACTGGTCGGCCTGATGTCAGGATAATGTGACTGGGTGTGACATCATGCTACGTGTCTGTGGCATGATGCACCCGTGCTAGACATCACTATAAACTGCCAAACTGCAGACATCGTAGCGATATGACTGAATTTTTTTTTAAAGCTATGTTAAAAATCCTAATCACACAACAACAACAACAACAACAACAACAACAATAATAATAATAATAATAATAATAATAATAATAATAATAATAATAATAATAATAATAGAAAGCTTCTATAAAAACGAATACTCTATGACAAAAACTCCACTGTAAACTGTTCTTTGAGGGTATCTTATAATACGATATCATTTATTATGACCTGAACGCAGTGGAAAGATAAGTACGGAGAAACAAATGTAGAGACAATATAGGAAGCATAATTGTGACCCGAGTCCTGGCAATGATATACCAATAAAACTTTAAATTGGCATAAAGAGTTTATTATTTATTTTAGACACATGAAATATCGATGTGTTCTGTGCATTGCTTTTAAACACAGAAATTTTGAAATTTACCAATTTAAATTTAAGAAAAATTTAATTGAAAGTTCCCTCCAAAATGTACATGTATAGCATATGTTGAGGATGATGTTCTTATTATCAGCACGTATTCATACTCAATATACAGTGGTAGAGGCCTTTATTCAGAACGCACGGATGCATATTTCTAGTTGATATTGTGCCTTTAGGTCCATTTATAATAGGTCCAAGCAGTTAATTGATGTGTTTATATGATGGGTTGACTATATAAGTAAAACATATATGCTGGTATGGCTTTTAATGATTGTGTATAAACAGTTATATTGTGCGTGAAGAGAGGACGGAGGTACAAACTTTAAAATCGGAGACTACTCGGGTTGTCTACCTAGTCATTTAAGTCAAACTGTCAGAGAATGTAAAATGTAAAAACTAATATAGGAATAAAATATACTTTCCCCAAGTCTATTTACCCTTGGATATACCACAAAAAAAAAAAACGGCAAAATGAAGTAAGTTTAACACGCAAAATGCATTCCATTTAATCGTTCAGTTTGGTTAAGACATAGACTGAGAGAGTGCGGTATTGTGGCATAAACCGCAAACAACGGTATGATCTAAGTTGTACAGACCCGAGCTACCACTTGTTTTAAAAATACCTTTCATTAGTCAACTTTGCTGTCTCAAATGTGTCAGTTTGAATTATACAATTTATTTTTCTAAATGGAAATATTTATTTCAATTTCTATTAAAATTGCGTTGATCGGCGTTTTAATATTTCAAACAGATTTTCAGATAGAACATATCTTGTATTACAAATATTTTTTGACTGCATCTAAACATTCCTTAAGTAAGGAAGACACAACAAATTTGATTTTGGTTTCTTGAGAGCATTTGTCACAAAACTTGTAACCTGTGCAAATATCAGCATTACACGCATTGAGACAGCTCTCAGACACCTTGATTGCTGTGAAATTAAAAGAGACTTCGTGTGTACAATGTGCAATATATGTGACATGCAAATATAAACGTTTTACTAAAATTGGCCATAAATAACTTGGTCTGACCACAATTGTTGCTTCAGGTTCAGTAACCAACGATTGTATTCCCAGTGTATTTTTTTAGAGATTTTTTCCTCTCTCAGTTATTGTTGGTATTGATTTAAAAGTAATTGTTTTTGAATTTCAGCACGATGTGTGATTGTGTAAATTTCGACGACAGTGCACAATGATTAATGTTGTGTGTGGTTTAACGCCATTTTTCAACACACGATAGGCTATACACGGCGGCCAGTATTAATGGTGGAGGAAGAACCGGGAAAACCCCAGAAAGAACCACCGACCCACGAGAAGCTACTGACAAGCTTTCTCACATACCCACATTGGCCGAATCCGAGACTCGAACCCACGCAGACAGAGGTGAGATGGCAATGATCCGTAACGGAGAGCGCTTTAGACCACTCGGCCACTCGGGGCCCCTCACAATGATTAATAAGGCATTGATCTTGATCCGAAAATGAAATCTGTGACACAGCCCAGCCCTCAAAACCAATGATAAGAACTTCACGGTGGATTATCTTTGAAATTATTTTATAATAATATGTGATTTATTATCATCCTGACTCAGTATAAAGTTCAGTATTGAGAAACGAAGGTATAGACTATATTGGAAAAATAATTAAGACATGAACCCTTCTGTCGCATTTTATGCGATGCTCTCTGTATCATAGGCGAATCATCACATCCTTAAATGCGTATGTAGACATACAGCTACATCCGAGGTCATACCTCAGTTTCATGAAAACGTCTGAGAGATGTTGCAGTTGCTTTAGCGTGTGAGGGTGTTCTCCCATCATATTATGGCGATTTTCACCTTCTATATTTTATCACTCCAGCAAAGTATTTCCTAAACGGATTTTGGTAGTAAAGGCAAGAGATGTTCCGATTATCATAAACCATCCGAAAAAATATAGCTGGACATAACTAATAACATGTTCTATAATCTCACAAATTATAGTCTCGGTCCTTTTTGAATGAATGCCCCTGAATACATGCCATAAAAAGGCAAAAGCCGTGCTATTTTAAATTTGCATGAACGACTGGCGAGCTCTGACGTACTGAAACAGATTTTGTCTACATATTTCCTCTGTTCGCCGATGAGATTGCTTAACAGCTGCAAGTTTCCTCTACCTGAGAAACATTTTCAATCAATCAGAGCCTGTCATAAAAGATATCCGTTTGTTATATGGGTCCAGATAGGAATTTTATAGACTCTTTATTGGTATTCATATCAGAATATATTTGAAAGTCGACACTTTATTGTCAGTTAATGTCTCTACATCCATCATCCCGAATCCTCAAGTACTGTTCACTACTGCATAATTCTTTCTTTCGCATTTGTTATTTTCACATGTATGTATGTATGTATGTATGTATGTATGTATGTATGTATGTATGTATGTATGTATGTATGTATGTATGCATGCGTGTATGTATGTATGTGTGTATGTGCATATGTATGTATGTATGAATGTATGTGTGTGTGTATGTATGTACGTACGTATGTATGTATGTATGTATGTATGTATGTATGTATGTATGTATGTATGTATGTATGTATGTGTGTGTGCGTATGAATGTATGTATGTATGTATGCATGTATGTATGAATGTATGTGTGTATGTATGTATGTATGTATGTACGTATGTATGTATGTATGTATGTATGTATGTTGTATGTATGTATGTATGTATGTATGCTTATGTATGTATGTATGTATGTATGTATGTATGTATGCATGCGTGTGTATGTGTGTATGCATGTATGTGCATATGTATGTATGTATGTATGTATGTATGTATGTATGTATGTATGTATGTATGTAAACACTTACATGTAGACTGTTTGATGTACGATGTACAATGGCTACATATCATACCTGTAATAATATTATTTTACACAATATACCCAAGATCCGTAGCCTTGTCAGTGTTTCTTTACTGGGAATTAAAAAAATTACAGAGCAGCCATTTATTTTGCTTTACTGTTGTCACATTCTCTGGCACCAAATACCAACAATACTCTCTCTCTTTCTCTATGTGTGTGTATATATATATATATATATATATATATATATATATATATATATATATATATATATATATATATATATATATATATATATATATATATATATATATATATATATATATATATATATATATATATATATATATAAAGAGAGAGTCAGTATAGGCAACCCAAACACTAATAGAAAATGCATAGCTTATATAGTTATACAGTCCACCTGTCTAGCTATACATATATCAGTCTCTCCATCAAACCAAACAACCTAAACACATTTTATATCTTCATAAAACTTCCAGGTTCCTTTAGTTTAAAGGACATTGACACCTTGAGACTTCAGGCTTTCTTGTAATGGCTTTGAGAGACTGCTGTTTTACTTCAGCAAGTTCATTTGCTAATGATAATGATCTTTTCGGTTACCGGATATCATCAAGTACCGATTTAATGACCATACAATGTGTTTGAAACTTGCGATTGAGGTAACTTGGTGCCTCTAATATTGCTTTCAAACATCGGGGTCATTATTGTTCAATATATGAACAAACATATCCGATTGCATAGACCCAGATCTTCCGGCGCATGATGCGCCTGCAGATCTGGGTCTATGCAGTTTGATAAGACTAATCATTAGAACTAGCAAACAACATATATCTTGATATGTCAGCGCATTTTGAGACGGCAGATCAGGGTCTATGTTGTTTGCGGTCAGAACTGGCTTGTAACCATGAATTCAACGCCAAAACGGACCGGAGTTTAAGTGTACGATGAGTTTTATGAAATTTTCATGAGTACAATTATTTAATTTCTAAATGTATAGCCTTGTTAACTATCGTTTGAATAATTAACAAGTATTGGACAAATAGTTAGCAGCTATCGTTCACAGCTACTTGGAGATTTAAGAAACATTTTAAATGGAATCAGAGTTATATATTGTGGATGATACCAGACGGTTACAAACACTGTAAGGGTAAAAGAGTCATACTAGGTGATTAGGATTTCTGCATGATAAACACTTGGTGAATACGATACACGCATTTGGAATATTTTCAGGGAACTGCATGATAAACACTTGGTGAATACGATACACGCATTTGGAATATTTTCAGGGAACTGTCAATACTATTCACAGGGGCCCCTAGTGGCCGCGTGGTCTAAAGCGCTGTCCTTTAGGGATCACTGCCATCTCACCTCTGTCTGCGTGGGTTCGAGTCTCGGATTCAGCCAATGTGGGTATGTGAGAAAGCTTGCCAGTAGCTTCTCGTGGGTCGGTGGTTCTTTCCGGGGTTTTCCCGGGTTCTTCCTCCACCATTAATACTGGCCGCCATGTGTAGCCTATCGTTTGCTGAAAAATGGCGTTAAACCCTACAACAACAACAACAACAATACTATTCACATGCATCGTCTCTCCAAGAACATGGCTTGCATTTCTAAATTTTTCTTGCGAGGTACGCTAAAGTTTTGCGAAAAACACGTTAAATATAGTGACATGTGGACAGCATTTTTTTAAAAAAATACTTTGCTACGTATTTCATATGGGAACTTTCAGATCTTATAGTTTATCTTTTTTTAGTACACTATTTGTTGCCTTCATATGACAGTATATTATATAAAATTATTATTATCTGTTATTTAGACTCTATGGTCCTAAGCTAAGTAACAGAAAGAATGTAAACCAGCAAGTTTAGTAAATTCAACAAATAAATCTATATCTCTGAGTTACAAAGCTAAAATCTAAGAGAAACTTACAGTATTGTTAATTGTAGTCCCAAATAAATGTTCTACCACAAGATCACAAGTATAGAATGTTCGAAATAAATTAGAATATTGCATATGCTGATGTACCTATGGCCTCGAATAGTTTGATGTACCAACATTCTTAATGTATCCGAATGATATAATCCAGAATGTCTTTGAATTAATTCACAATGACCCCAAAACACTGTTTTAGTTCAAACTGTCAATGAGCACTTTATAACTCCAATGAATAATATTTAAATAAATGACTCCTGTCAAATTATCTACGAATACAACTAAAAACAATGTCATAGACTGATATTAAGATAGGAATTATTCATTTTGTTTAATACAACCTCATTTGACAACAAACGATACAATAAAATGACAAGGGTATATATATAGGTCACAAGTTCACTTACAGAACATTCTAAGCTTGTAACTAAGGCTAGACCTTGAACTCAGATATCAGCAAACAAATGATGTATCAACTATAGACATGACAAAAACACGAGAATAGTCAAAGAGGCCAGACCTCTACCTTCAATTACGGACAAAGGTCAAGCATATGATACAAATTAAATGTATATAAGTGTGTGTGTGTGCGCGCGCGCGCGCGCGCGCGTGTGTGTGTGTGTGTGTGTATGTGTGTGTGAGTGTGTGTGTGAGTGAGTGTGTGTGAGAGCTCGTGCTTGTACAAATGTATGATGGAATACGTGTACTCCAATCCAATCTGCTCTATTGTAAGACAATAAAAATATTTTCAGTTAACTGACTTCAATGTATAATAGAAATATGGACAATTAGTACGGCATTATTTGAACAAACTGTCAATGAAAGGAAGAGAGAAAAAAATGGGTTATGACTAGATATTACTCTGTCAATTGATAGTAAATTAAAACAAGACACCATTTAGAACGTATTTTACTTCATGTTAAAAGTGTTCATACACTAATGTGACATGTCAAAACCGGAAGCTGAATTAAAACACGTATGTTTCATTATACACTAATGTGACCTTAGAATTTGCTAATGTGGATTGAGATGGATTTAGTTGTAACGCAATAATTACATTAGATACAATGTATGGTGATATGGCACTAATAGTTACAGTGTTAATGAGGTGTTTGAAACTTAATTTTTGTAAAAATCATGAATTTAGGTGGTAGAGCTACGTCATTAACTTGCAACTTGTGGGTTTCTTTGTTAGAGCCCGGTCATTAACTTGCAACTTGTGGGTTTCTTTGTTAGAGCCCGGTCATTAACGTACACAATTTGCTTAAGCTGTGCATCCTTTCGCACCAGAAACATGAGAGAATTATTACCGGCAAGAACGTTCCAAACTTTACATTATCACATAAGAGATGCAATTGATTTTATTCAATATTTGCCTTAGGACAAAATGAAGATGGCAAAAACGTCTTCCCATCAGCGATATCATCTTGGAAAAATGACCCTCATAGCATAAAAAAAAAAAAACGATGATATCAACGAAATAAAACTGAAAGATGTAGTAGCTGAAGCCATGATTATCTGCAAACCATACTTGCTCCACCATAAAATTTCACTATTTTGGAGATATTGGAACTCATATACCTATTTATTTGAACGTCCTTAAACTAAAGTCACGAATTACTCGAGTGAAAACCTAGCTTGTTATCAGGGTGGAAACAGAGATATAACGTTTGGTCAAAACGGTAAATTATCTAAATTCGTTCAGACTTTTATGAAGGACACCAAACGGTTTAATTTAACAACCTGAAACAGAATACAGAACGAATCTTCATATCTACATGTATTTCTCCGTATATTTATAACCCTCCCCACCCGTACATAGCTTGAATATACAAAATGTGTACCGCAATGTTTGTGGTTAATTACGTCGTATACATATAAGCGAATGATACGTAACTAAGTTGGCAGAACTTTGTCCAATAACACTAATGTGATATGGAAATACACGTAGAAAATCCACCTTAGCAGAACATACGCTCGTGAGGTTTTACAGGCATCTAAAATCTACGGCATATTGCCTTCTGTGGCGTGTCTTAAACATGTACAGATGAAATGTGCAGAAACTACTGAATCAATTCGAAAGAACCAGAGATTGGGCGTGATGGAGAGAGAGAGAGAGAGAGGTTTCGCTTTGTATCCGTTTTACAAAAAGATAAATATTTATCACAACAAGGATATCTTAATTAAGTTTTGCAGGTAACAAAGTGCGAGGTATTAAAAAACGTTCGAGCTATTTCCACTCCTTATCTTATCATTGGGTGAACAAAGACTGACACTTTCGCGGAAAAGACCATGAAACGTGACCCCTATGGTCGACCGATGGACGACCCCAAATGTAGGTCAGCAAAACACCATAATACTCCCCGATGACCCTGTTTATTACGTCAGTGGATTATGTTCAGTCTCTCTTATCTCTTCAACGACAAGAGTTGTCCTGCTGGCATTCTGTAGTAATGTGATCTTGACGGGTTCCCTCATCTTCTTGATTATTGTTAAGATCGGAAACAAAAGTTCGCTAGGTTAGCTGAACTACATCGTAGGTATTGCCTGGAAAGGGTGTCCCGGCTAATTAACTTAGAAAAGAAACAAGATAAACTATCAATGCTGCGACAGGAATAACATGTAGTCTCTATTTAAATGACTGCAAATGGAATCCTAGACGGGTTTGCGAAAGACGGCTAACGTATGCGTATTTAATCTAAGTGAGGTAGAATAATAAAACATGGGAACTGCTCCACATTTCGCATGACCTATTTTGTATTAGAGCAGATGTGTTTGTGTTTAGGTTAAATGAAATTTATTGCGGAGTAATTCTCTAGCTTTTGGTTACAAAAACTTTATAATTCAGTTTAGAGCAACATGAAACAGAGTGGGGGAGAGACGCCGTTTGTTTTTGCGAGTATACAGTCTTCACTTTAGTAAGTTACACCCGTGGTCAAGAGTCTGGATCTACGATAACGTAACTTCGTGTGACAATGGGTCATAGTGTTTTCTGTTCGCTCGTCATTTTCAACGTGTAAAAATCACAATTTTGTTTCTCTTTTAAAAACAACAGAAACCAAAGCCGAAACAACTGTGCTATTATACAGACTGCATTTCTGTTACTGAAATCCATTTATCTTTTCATTTATAGTATGTATGTATGTATGTATGTATGTATGTATGTATGTATGTATGTATGTATGCATGTATGTATGTATGTATGTACGTATGTATGTCTGTATGTACGTATGTATGTATGTATGCATGTATGTATGCATGCATGCATGCATGTACGTACGTACGTACGTACGTATGTAACGTACATACATACATACACACACGTACGTATGTGTGTATGTATGTATGTACGTACGCACGTATATATGCATATATGTATTTATATGTGCATACATGATTTAAAGAATGAAATTTTATTTCTTATCTAAGTATACATGTTGTATATGTATGCAGTTGTAATCGATTACCTGGAGATCTGGAGATACCGCCAATAACTTTATGTACATTAGACTAATTGTGTCATATAATCAATCAATTAATCAAGTAGTCCATTTTGTATTATATTTATTTCATAAGGAAATTTTTAACCTTTATCTTCGGGTTAGATTATACTGAAAACTCTTCATGCGTTCGTGCACGTTACTTGTTATTTTTCCAATATCTATTATTATATTGTTTTCTTTTTCTTTTTGTATAATATTTTGTATTATTTTTTAAATTTTATTCTGAGAGCTGAATTTAAAGGAAAGCATTCGTTTTTAGGTGACATAGTAATGACATGAAATACAATTCATCCCTTTAACCAGCCCAGTAGAAATAGATACTTGCAACTGATGTTGCATAGCCAGCATAAGGTAGGTTGTTTTTTACATTATCTTTCCCCGAGTGAAAAACACCAGTACAGACGTCGTGACATTAATTGGTCTGGAATAGTCGGCAAATAAAATACTTCATTATTTTCTCGGTTAATATTTAATATAAAGAAGTGAACACAATTGGTTTTGAATTCATTGTCTTGAACGTGGTACGTTGTGGAGTAGGTTGTTATCCAAATGCGATAAGTTCAAAGGGAATCCAAAAAGCTTTAGAGAAGCGATTTGAAGATAGCCCTCAAATTACCAATGTGGGTATATTCGGGTGATCTACAAATTATCTTTCAGTTACATAAGTGGATATATTCGGTGAATGGTAGATTACCATACCATTAAAGATGTGCATATATTTGAATGATGAGCAGCTTACCCTTCCGTTAGAGATGTGCCTATTTATGATGGGTTGATAAACCTCCCGTTAGAGACATGGCTATATTCTGGTGATGGTTAGATTAACCTCTCATAAGAAATGAGTGATGGGCAAATTAAATATTTCATGTAAAGGATGTAATCCAACAACTTTACATCAGTCAGTTTTGCCTGTCACCCTTGCCCGGGTATAGGCCGCCCACAAAAGATCGCCAGAGGCTTCCGTCCTATGGAGCAGAGACCTGGAGAACTACCAATTCGAGACCTTGAAAGAGAGTTCAGACCTTCATCAACATCAGCAACACCAACCTGTGCAGAGAACCTCCCAGTTTCCGGTAGAGGACGAGATCAAGCAGAGAAGGTGGAGTTGAATAGGACACACCCTATGTAAGCCGCCAACCAACATTACCAGACAGGCATTGAGGTGGAATCCTCAAGGCAGGCGGAGAAGGGGCCGACCAAGAAACACATGGCGACGCAACCTCGAAGGAGACATCACTAAGATAGGTCACACCGGGAGTCAACTTTACATAGCATGCCGGAAAATTTTCATGTAAGAGGAAGGAGAAATAATAAAACATTTTTGCTTATGATAGGTTTGAAATATATAGGTATACTGGACATGACTTAAGCTTTAGCAGTTTTTCTAGCACTTTTCATTACTGCTATGCTTGCTTCTCAGTCTAACCTGCTAAAAACGTGTTTGAAAATAGCAACAAAGTTTAAAAATTGAATGCTCTAACTCATCAATATAAATCAATAATAATAATAATAATAATAATAATAATAATAATAATAATAATAATAATGATAGTAATAATAGCTTTCATATAAATTGACATCATTAAACGATATAAATGATTATTTAAAATTCAGTATGAATTAGAAACGTTCTAATGCTAATATTGTCTAGCATTTGTTAAATAAGACCTTACCATCAATGTCGTGGCATTCGTTAAATCAGACCTAATTATCAATGTCGTGACACTCATTAAATCAGACCTTATGATCGATGTCCTAGAATTCGTTAAATCAGACCTTATCGTCAATGTGCTTGCATTCGTTAAATCATACCTTACCCTCAATGTCGATAAATCAGACCTTATGATCAATGTCATATAATTCGTTAAATCAGACCTTATCGTCAATGTTCTTGCATTCGTTAAATCAGACCTAATTATCAATGTCGTGACACTCGTTAAATCAGACCTTATGATCAATGTCCTAGAATTCGTTAAATTGCATTTGTTAAATCAGTTTCATACCGTAAGTTGTATTATTTAATATGGGGATGACAGTATTCGATAAGGGCAGATCAAATGAAACATAAACATAGAATAAATCTTAAATAAATAAATCAACATTTGAACAGTTTTATTTAAAGAAAAAAAAATGTCATTTTATGATAATGAGAAGTAATCCATCTAACGGGTGATTTATGAAAACACATTTTGTCCTAATTTTTTTCTGTTCGTCCGGGATGAACGAAAAGGACAAGATGTATGACATTTGCATACGAGTTAAAAAGTAAGAAAACGTGACTTCTGTCAAGAAATCAAATATGTTCTAGACTGCGATGCTAGTTTTTGAAGGCTTCAAAGAGGCAAAAATCGTACAAAAATGTATTTTTGATTCAACATGCGTCTATTTAAGAACAAATTTAATCGGTAGTATCATTATAGCACGTGCACGTATGTTGCAGTAGACAGGTATTGGTTATGGCAGAACCATAAAAAAATGACACTTTAATTTGTCGCTAATTTTAGACCACAATCGAACGTTATTGAACCATGTCCTTTTTAAGTATATACAGTGTACATAACGTGTCATTGCATAAGGTATATCGGCTTTAGTTTAGATATATAGAAATTTACGCGATATGTGCCATTACTTGCAGATGCCATTTCTCGAGAAGTAACTCAAAGCACATTTTTTGGGAAAAGTAGTGGAGCATAATAACTTACCACGCCGCTGGCTACAGTTTCAAAATTTATACGGTACACTGACAAATCTCACAACAAATAGAGTCGTTCGAAGTAACAACGCTGTAGATATCCCGAACTTTGTCAAGTATTTTGTGGGACATTTACTGGCCCCTTTGAATTTCCAGATTCTTGTTGTTAATTAAATCATCTCAACCTTTCTCTAGTTCCTTTTAATTATGTTGTCCCCGTGTTTCCGTCGTATAGGATTTCATCAAAACGTCACGTCAAATAATCTTACAATACCAATAGTGCAGGGGCACCCCCCAGAATTACTGAGGGGTGATGGTGGACATGTAGTGGTCAATATTAAGTTTTACGTATGTAGGCCAAAACATGTTTAAAGATGAAATGGTTACCCATGCAACAGGGTCGTCGTATGGTGTTGATGTATGTAATTGCAATAAAAGTATACGTCAAAGCACTCTCGCATTATAACTGCTTTCCTTGAATCAGCCTCACAACAATACGGGATTCACACATAATAAAACGATATCAGTAAATTTCTCGGTTAGGTCCTATTATGTAATTTTTCCCGCGTTTTTTTGATACTTCTATGCGCATCGACTGGTTCCCGTCTTTCAGTAGGGTTAATTAACCCTATGAACCAGTCTGGATAAGTGGAGCGCACTGCGACAAGGTCATTGATTTACCATAGATGCTTAAATTGTGTGTTCCTCTTCCAATATTGAAAGAAGCAAAACAATCTGCCTACATGAAACTGTTTTAAAGTAGCTATAGCTAAACATGCTGTGCTTTGTCTTGAAGTATTTTGTTGTGTGAATATGCCATCGAACACACCTTAAAGGTTCCTTTTTGTTGTTATTTGTACGGAATAAAACGGTATCACGTTACATTCGTGTTGAAATTTTCGCTAGAACGAGGTTTCCATGGCTACCAATTCAACAAAGTACTATATCACGTTCAGGGTGGTCTAAATCTGTAAGACCTAGAGTTTTTTTTTATAGATTAAAATTTGTCACATTTAAATTAAAATAATAGAAAAAAGAAGAGAAAAGAACAAAACAAAAAAGCTCCATTTAATGTAAACACAAACACTCTCAAACGGAACTTAAATACAGAAATTAAGATAAATGTATGACATGATATTTGTACAATTTAAACTTCATTTAATGTAGAACCACACACATACATAGCTTTAATAGCCAACATAAAATAATTTATGCATCTGTAAATAACTGTGATGTGATGAGAAAGATATAATGCAAGAGAGTGTATACAATATTGTCATAAATCAATGCCGTTTCATCACTGTCTGCATTTGTTGGAGTCTCTGACTCGGCCATGTAGGTATGTGCGACGTCATGCCAGTAGCTTCCCGTAGGCCGGTGGTTCATACCGTGGATTTCCTGGATTCGTATTCCATTAGTTATAATGTTCACCATGTATAGACAGCCTATCATGTGCAGAAAAATGGTGTCAATCCCACAAGTTAAAGTAGCTAGAATATTCAAACCTTATTGATATGCACGTATCCACAGGTTTTGTTTCTCACCAGTGTGTAGCTAATGCCAAGATAAATACATTAAAAATAAATGTATTGTAACGTGCCTATCAGCACGTCTTTCTCACACGTTCTCTTTTCGACATTATTTTAAAACGAAACGGCTCTGACATATAAAATAAAAAAAGGAAATGGCTGAGTCATAAAAATCGTATATAAACAGTATTAAGTAAAATATTGTAACCTAATGGCATATGATAAACCGTTTTATTCCTACGTACGTCAGTTGTCTTATTTTGATGACATTAACTGCAGGCCATTACATTCTGTGCAGAAGACACAAATTATCCAAAAAATTCCATCAAGGAGGCTTTCATTCGTCCTTGTCAGACACCCACTCATACACGTGCTAAAACATACAAATTACTGACAATACTGTCTATAAAATAGCATGACCAATTAGAGATGTATACTCTTAATTTTGACAAAAGAACGGTTTTATTATTCGCCGTTCAATAGATATTGTCAACGATGATGATGGAAAATAAAATAAAAATATTGTTGACTAGTGAATTTAATCCACTTTTTTGTGAAAAGACTCAGAAAAGTGAATCATAATTACATAAATGATACAGATAAAGACTTAAAGAATGAATAAAAGGTGGATTTTTGTACACCGTATTAAAAGGTGGATTTTGTACACCGTACTGAAAGGAATATTTTGTACACCGTATTAAAAGCGTTTTTGTTGTACACCATACTAAAAGGCGGACGTGCACACTATACCAAAATACGGATGTTGTACACGACGCCAATAGATGGATTATGTACAATGTCCTAAAAGGGGGATATTCTACACCGTATTAAAAGGTGGGTTTTGTACACCATATTAAAAGGAGGATTTTGTACACCGTACTGAAAGGAAGATTTTGTACAAAAGGTGATTTTGGACACCACAGTAAAAGGTAAATTTGATACACAGTACTAAAAGGTGGATTTTGTACACCATACTGAAAAGTCGATTTTGAACACTGAATTAAACGTTAGATTTTGTACACAGTACTGTACTTATTTATCTGCACATTCTGTAATAATAGCTGATTCACTTCTTCATTTATTACATGAAAAATCTCATACTAAAGCAATAATACTCACATCACCATCATGATGTATTATTATCAGCAGAATTATCTGTATTATCACCACCATCATAAGATTTATTATTATCGTCACAATTAACTTCACTCTCTTTACAACAATGACCAATATTATCATCCTAAAGACCTATTATTGTTATCAGCACAGTTAAAACTATTATTATCAACACGATCATCTCTGTCATTATCACCACCATTAACTCTTACTCACATCACAACAATTACTTCTACTGTTATCACCACCACAAAACAACAACAGCTAGTATCGATACATTTTATTTTCGTTCCTTGGCAGCAAAAATGAATTAGAATTAAAAAAAGAATTCACAAGACTGAAAAAAGGCTACGGCAATGAAATGTAATCTAAAGATTGTATCAAAAAAGTACACTAGCGTTTATTTTCAGGTACAAACAACATGAGATTTATTTTCTCATCAAAACATGCAGCATTTCTGAAATATATTGTCATATTTATGAATACAAATATTATTTAATTTTGAGTATCAAACAAATAAGTAGAGAATGAAAAAAAAAAACGTATACAATTGCAAAACTGAACTTTTAGTAATGCAATTAGTATTTGACAGGTAAACTTTTATCCGAACTAACAATTGACAGATAAACGTTCTAAAATCCTGATCAACAGTTGACAGGTAAACTTTCATCCGAGCTAACAATTGACAGATAAACGTTATAAAATCCTGATCAACATTTGACAGGTACACATTTTAAAATTCTAGTTTACAGTTGAAAGGTAAACATTTAAAAATCCTTGCTAACATTTGACAGGTAAACAATTTAAAATCCTACCTTTCAGTTGACAGGTAAACATTTTATAATCCTAGTTAACAGTTGACATGAATGTTTCATGCCATTTATGGCAATTTAACATGGTGCTATATTTGTTAAACGTGGCAGTAATTTCCATTATTCCGTCTTTATTTTGATCTGCATAAGTCGCTGTTGTGATATTAGTTTAATGGTTAGAGATAACGATGATTTATGATAATGATGATGATAATAACAGTAGTAATAATAATAATTGTTGTTGTTGTTGTTGTTGTTGTAGGGTTTAACGCCATTTTTCAGCACACGATAAGCTTTACATGGCGGCCAGTATTAATGGTGGAGGAAGAACCAGGGAAATCCCCGGAAAGAACCACCGAATAATAATAATAATAATAATAATAATAATAAACAAATGATTTTGATTCCGACATTAATATTAAACTGATTAAATTGACCAGTTGTGCTACAAATGGAGTCAATATATCAGATTTAAAATACGGTAGCCTTTCTGACCGAAAGCTTAGTACTTGTATTTCTTTTCTTTTCTGTTTTGTTTTGTTTTGTAGTTGTAATATAATATTGGTTTTCAATATTGAGGAAATGGGGGCTATGTGCCGTTCCCAAGGACACGCTGAGGTAGCGGACCCGTGCTGGCCTGAGCGGGTATTGAAGCCGCGACCCTTGGATTAATAGTTCGATGCTCTACCGTCTCAGCTACAGTTACTCACTTCATAATAAATAACATCAT